>CM075962.1:11649076-11846576 GCA_038048745.1 Coluber constrictor foxii | reverse complement strand
AAGAAAGCAAGGAACGAAGGGAGGGGGGAGGGAGGAAAGAAAGAAAGAAGGAAGGATGGATCTCATTAAAAATGTTAAAAGAAGCCTGATACAGAAAGATGGAGCTCCTGTAGACAGAATCGGTGTCCTTTGACCTTCCAAATTATAACCAGATGGGTACAAATGAGAGAGAGAGAGAGACGAGAAACAAGAACTTCCAAACTATTCCGCCGAAGCCGCAGTGAAAGAGGCTAAGTCACTTCATGCTCAAGAAAATTATCCATGACAAAGATTTAGTTGCAGATTAATTTGGCGTGCAGCAAAAACTGCCAGCAGCTCAGAAGTCAAGCAAAGCAGGTTGCTTCTGTTGACAGACGAATAAGAAAGAGGAACAGAGCAACTGAAGAAGCTTCTTGGATGAGAAGCGAAAAATCTTCAAAAGAAATATCAAGGATGTCCAGTTGCCTCTTGGAAAAAAAGCACCTTTGGGGAAACCATGACGTGGATGATGGATAATCTCCAGAGATGTTGACCAAGCTCAAAGAGCATCAAAGACCCACATCTTGTTAAGCTTGGGGCAATGAAGTCTTTTTAGAAGAACGTATCTCAAGATTTCCATTCTACCTGCTTTCCCTTAACCTTGGAAGGTGTCAGTTGAGAAATATTCTCTTCTTTTGGGCGATGTCCCAATATCCGATGTCTCCTCCAATGTCAGGAACTGAAGAGCGTAAGAGAGGAACATCAAAGCAAAATAAATTCAGTTAACCGGTGTTGGAAGAAAATGTCCATCTGGGTTCAGTTCCAAGTGGGGAAGAAAGATTTTTTTTTAAAAAAAAATTGCCTGGAGACTCAGGGCGGCTTACAATGCGTTAAGCAATAGCCTTCATACTTTTGTATATTTTTTATACGAAGTCAGCTTATTGCCCCCACAAACTGGGTCCTCAATTGACCTACCTTAGAAAGGATGGAAGGCTGAGTCAACCTTGAGCCTGGTGAGATTCGAACTTACAGTAATTGCAGACAGCTGGTCTTAATCACAATGCTTTTAGTCTGCTGAGCTATCCAGGCTCTCTGGAATACTGGAAACATGGAGACTGCTTGGAAAGATGGTTTTTAATGGTGGACAGGACCACGTGGTTTTGAGGTCCTGGGGGCAAGGGTGAAATTTAGCAGGTTCTGACAGGTTCTGGAGAACCGGTAGCGGAAATTTTGAGTAGTTTGGAGAACCGGCAAATACCACCTCTGGCTGGTCCCAGAGTGGGGTGGGAATGGGGATTTTGCAGTATCCTTCCCCTGGAGTGGGAATGGGGATTTTGCAGTATCCTTCCCCTGGAGTGGGAATGGAGATTTTGCAGTATTCTTCCTCTGGAATGGGAATGGAGATTTTGCAGTATCCTTCCTCTGGAATGGGAATGGAGATTTTGCAGTATCCTTCCCCTGCCACGCCCACCAAGCCATGCCCATCAAGCCACACCATGCCTACCAAGCCACGCCCACAGAACCGGTAGTAAAAAAATTTGGATTTCACCACTGCCTAGGGGGAAATAAAGGGAAGAGATGCTGAGAGTGCCTGGGTTTTCTGCCCTTTCCGGGCTTTTGAATTTGAGCTTGTGTTCTGATTGGTTAACAGAGGCCATGCAGGGGCAAAACTCTGTAAGCTGTCCTGAGTCCCAAGCTTGGTTGACTCTTGCTGGGTGATGATGTAATGAAAGGGCTTTGGGATTCCTATTATGGCTCTGCCTGAAGGAGTTAGATCTCTGTTATGTAGAATGGACTGGCTCAGGCCTTAATGGCCCATTGACAAAAGTGTAT
This sequence comes from Coluber constrictor foxii, assembly GCA_038048745.1. Taxonomy (NCBI): domain Eukaryota; kingdom Metazoa; phylum Chordata; class Lepidosauria; order Squamata; family Colubridae; genus Coluber; species Coluber constrictor. Next base: position 11,844,785 of record CM075962.1, on the reverse strand, counting down.
GTGTGTGTGAGGGGGAAATATTCTGCCCTTTTAATATTTCCTAAAATATCTCATTTTCCTAGGAGAGGGGTGGGTGCTAACTTCCTACACCGCTCAACATTGGGATTTCAGAACAGTTGCTAGGATTCTTAGCTTTCTCTCCACTACACAACTCGAAGCTTCTCATTATTACATCTTTTTTTTTTCTGGTGCATGAATGATTAACTCTTTTTTTTTTTTTTTGGAGTTTCTGGGTGAAGGTGACAAGTTAATTTTTCACACCTTTGGCACATTTTTGTGAGCTATGGCTGGAGCTGGAGAAAAGGACTCATAATTCACCCCAGAGAGCCAAAAGGGAAGAAGGGCTCCACTTCCTTTCCCTTAGATTTCCAAACAGTTCTTTCTCTTCGCACGAGAAAAAACAGCCGACGAAAATCCGTACAACGAGCAGGAGTCACGACGTGGTGGCTTACTTCGCTCTTCACAGGTGAACCAAACCAACGGTAATGTGGAGAATCTCTGGAGATTCTCCGTCATCCAGGTCGTGGTTGTCCCAGAGACAACTGAACTTTCTTGGTTTTTCCTTGAAGATGTTTCGCTTCTCATCCAAGCAGATTCTTCAGTTCTGACTGAGTCAAACTGACTTGGTTAAACTAGGGCTGATAGGATAGTAGTATCCTATTATTTGAGGGGACACGAAGAAGAGGGAGTCAAGCTCTTCTCCAAAGCCCCTGAAGGCAAGATTAGAAACAATGGATGGAAATTAATCAAGGAGAGAAGCAACCTAGAACTAAGGAGAAATTTCCTGACGGTGAGAACGATTAATCGGTGGAACAACTTGCCTCCAGAAACTGTAAATGCTTCAACACTGGAAGTTGTCCAAAGAAATTGGACAACATTTGTATGATAGGTCCCTTCCAGCTTCCAGCTTGCTCACAGTAAAAAATAACATCTTATCTTATCTTATCTTATCTTATCTTATCTTATCTTATCTTATCTTATCTTATCTTATCTTATCTTATCTTATCTTATCTTATCTTATCTTATCTTATCTTATCTTATCATCTTATCTTATCTTATCTTATCTTATCTTATCCTAGAATAGAATAGAATAGAATAGAATAGAATAGAATAGAATAGAATAGAATAACAGAGTTAGAAGGGACCTTGGAGGTCTTCTAGTCCAACCCCCTGCCCAGGCAGGAAACCCTACACCACTTCAGACAAATGGTTATCCAATATCTTCTTAAAAACTTCCAGTGTTGGAGCATTCACAACTTCTGGTGGCAAGTTGTTCCACTGATTAATTGTTCTTACTGTCAGGAAAGTTCTCTTTAGTTCTAGGTTGCTTCTCTCCTTGATTAGTTTCCACCCATTGCTTCTTCTCCTGCCCTCAGGTGCTTTGAAGAATAGCTTGACTCCCTCTTCTTTGGAGCAGCCCCTGAGATATTGGAAGGCTGCTATCATGTCTCCCCTGGTCCTTTTTTTCATTAAACTAGACATACCCAGTTCCTTTCCTTTTTTTAATTTTTAATTTTTTAAAATTTGATTTATATGCCACCCTTCTCCGGAGACTCAGGGCGGCTTACAATGCGTTAAGCAATAGCCTTCATACTTTTTGTATATTTATACAAAGTCAGCTTATTGCCCCCACAAACTAGGTCCTCAATTTACGCACCTTAGAAAGGATGGAAGGCTGAGTTGACCTTGAGCCTGGCTAGGATTGAACTCGCAGAAATTGCAGGCAGCTGGATCTTAATGGCTGCCTTTAGTAGGAGGCATTAGCCCCCTACGCTACTCAGGCTCCTTTCCTTTCCTTTCCTTTCCTTTCCTTTCCTTTCCTTTCCTTTCCTTTCCTTTCCTTTCCTTTCCTTTCCTTTCCTTTCCTTTCCTTTCCTTTCCTTTCCTTTCCTTTCCTTTCCTTTCCTTTCCTACCCTACTCTACCCTACCCTACCCTACCCTACCCTACCCTACCCTACCCTACCCTAAATTAAAAATAAATAAAATAAATCTATCAATAAATAAATAAAATAAATAAAATAAATCTATCAATAAATAAATAAAATAAAAAAATAAAAATATTATATAGTGCCTACAATGTTAGAATTATTTTGTTAGGCTTTTGGTATCTGGAAAGCTTTTTACGCTGGTTTAGTCTATCTTTTTTTTTTTTTTTTAGCGTTCCTGTCGTTTTGGTGCTTTTAGTGATTTTTCATTAAAAAGGTTTAATGGACGGATGGTCTTCAGGATCGTCATATCTTTTTTTAAACAGATTAACAGAGTTGGATTGAGCCGGAAGGGACCTTGGAGGTCGTCTAGTCCAGCCCCTTGCTCCAGCAGATCTTATTCCCCGCCATCCCCCCTCAAAAAAAAAAAGGACCCACAAAATTTGAGCCGACCGGAGTAACAAAAGCTCAGCTCGGCAACAGAAGACATGGAAAACTACCCATCTGTTGCTGCTGCATTTGAAACACAGATGTGTCCTTCCTGCTGTGAGATCCCGGCACAGCTGGCTCTTGTCGTGAACCTGGAATGAAACAATTGATTAGAAAGGGACGTCTCTAAATCAGCCTAGAAGTCGGTGCCAGAGGGCCGAAAGCAGAGGGAAGAACCACAAGGCCAGCGGTGCAGCTTATTTGTTCTTTCTTGACATTGTTCTTGCTTGGTACGGTTAGTCCTCGACTTACGACAGTTCGTTTAGTGACGGTTCGAAGTTTCAACGGCAGTGGAAATTCCAGCCCCCATTGTGGCCACAGTTCAAGGACTACCATATCTATTCTTTTTTTTAAAATTCATATAGAACAGAATAGAATAGAATAGAATAAGGAATAAAAAATCAGAATAGAATAGAATTAGAAATCAGAATAGAATAGAATAGAATGGAATGGAATGGAATAGAATAGAAAAGAATGGAATTAGAAATAAAAATAGAATAGAATAGAATAGAATGGAATGGAATGGAATGGAATGGAATAAAAAATCAGAATAGAATAGAATAGAATATAGAATAGAATAGAATAGAATAGAATAGAATAGAATAGAATAGAATAGAATAGAATAGAATAGAATAGAATAGAATGGAATGGAATGGAATGGAATGGAATGGAATGGAATATAGAATAGAATGGAATGGAATAGAATGGAATGGAATGGAATAGAATGGAATGGAATGGAATGGAATGGAATGGAATGGAATGGAATGGAATAGAATAGAATAGAATAGAATGGAATGGAATGGAATGGAATGGAATATAGAATAGAATGGAATGGAATAGAATGGAATGGAATGGAATGGAATGGAATGGAATGGAATGGAATGGAATGGAATATAGAATAGAATGGAATGGAATGGAATGGAATGGAATGGAATATAGAATAGAATGGAATGGAATAGAATGGAATGGAATGGAATAGAATGGAATGGAATGGAATGGAATAGAATAGAATGGAATGGAATGGAATGGAATGGAATAGAATAGAATGGAATGGAATGGAATGGAATGGAATGGAATGGAATGGAATATAGAATGGAATGGAATGGAATGGAACGGAACGGAACGGAATGGAATAGAATGGAATTAGAAATAAAAATAGAATAGAATAGAATAGAATGGAATGGAATGGAATGGAATGGAACGGAACGGAACGGAACGGAACGGAACGGAATGGAATGGAATTAGAAATAAAAATAGAATAGAATAAAATAGAATGGAATGGAATGGAATGGAATAAAAAATCAGAATAGAATAGAATAGAATATAGAATAGAATAGAATAGAATAGAATAGAATAGAATAGAATAGAATAGAATGGAATGGAATGGAATGGAATGGAATGGAATGGAATGGAATGGAATGGAATGGAATGGAATGGAATGGAATATAGAATAGAATGGAATGGAATAGAATGGAATGGAATGGAATATAGAATAGAATGGAATGGAATAGAATAGAATGGAATGGAATGGAATGGAATGGAATGGAATGGAATGGAATAGAATAGAATGGAATGGAATATAGAATGGAATGGAACGGAACGGAACGGAACGGAACGGAACGGAATGGAATAGAATGGAATTAGAAATAAAAATAGAATAGAATAGAATGGAATGGAATGGAATGGAATGGAATGGAATGGAATGGAATGGAACGGAACGGAACAGAACGGAACGGAACGGAATGGAATGGAATAGAATGGAATTAGAAATAAAAATAGAATAGAATAAAATAGAATGGAATGGAATGGAATAGAATAGAATAGAATAGAATAGAATAGAATAGAATAGAATAGAATAGAATAGAATAGAATAGAATAGAATAGAATAGAATATAGAATAGAATAGAATGGAATGGAATGGAATGGAATGGAATGGAATGGAATGGAATGGAATGGAATGGAATGGAATGGAATATAGAATAGAATGGAATGGAATAGAATGGAATGGAATGGAATGGAATGGAATATAGAATAGAATGGAATGGAATAGAATAGAATGGAATGGAATGGAATGGAATGGAATGGAATAGAATAGAATGGAATGGAATATAGAATGGAATGGAACGGAACGGAACGGAACGGAATGGAATAGAATGGAATTAGAAATAAAAATAGAATAGAATAGAATAGAATGGAATGGAATGGAATGGAATGGAATGGAACGGAACGGAACGGAACGGAACGGAACGGAATGGAATAGAATGGAATTAGAAATAAAAATAGAATAGAATAAAATAGAATGGAATGGAATGGAATGGAATAGAATAGAATAGAATAGAATAGAATAGAATAGAATAGAATAGAATAGAATAGAATAGAATAGAATAGAATAGAATAGAATAGAATAGAATAAGAAATCAGAATAGAATAGAATAGAACAGAATAGATCTAAATGTGCCTAAATAGGACAGCATAGAGCCGAGGTGGGCCCACCTGTGATTACTGCTACCGCTTCACCCGAACCGGCTGAATATCACCTCTGAACACAGTTGATTGTGGGTTTTACCTCCAGCCAACCCAAAATATTTAAAAAGAATCCAAAAAGGAAAAAAAAAAACGGGACAGAAGCATTTGGCAGCACGTGTTAACGTTTGATTTTGGAATGCCACTTATATAACAAAATGTCAGATTCAGATATCAGATAATGCACGGTACTTAGAGGCTATCTGGAGCCCCTCCAACATCCACATTCAGAGAGGCGAATTTTGACAGGGAATCGCTGGAAGCAAACTGTGCCCCGTTTGGCGAGCTGTCTCTTCCATTCTGCCAACCTTCTCCAGGCCCCGGCCAAGATTGCCGCTGCCAAGCCTTGCATCTGTCTTTATTTTGCTTTTGCTCCACTTGAGAACGCGCAAATCATTTCGGCTCTTGACTTTTCAGAGGTTTGGCTACCTCAACAAGTGAACAATGGAGCTCTGAAGTAAGCACCACAATATCAGATGCTAATATTCGAAACGACCTCTCTCCTGTCGTGCGCCCAACATGGCTCTAAAATCCAGGAGAAGGAAGATACTAAATAGAATTTTATTTATTTTAAGTAAATTAAAAAGAAATATCCTCAAAACGACGCCATAGGGCATTGCACACCAGAACAACTGGACATAAGGACAGTTTTTTCCCCTGCATGTCATCACTCTGCTAAACAACTAATTCCCACAACACTGTCAAATTAACTACTAAGGCTGTATTACTATTATTCTTCTCATCCTTCCTATTATCTATCTCCTTTTCTATTTATGACTATAACTTTGTTGCTTGTGTCTTTACAATTTATATTGTTTTATTTAGTTTCCTGGTATGATTTTGATTGCTTATTTAGTATCCTATGACTAGTATCCTATGTATTTTTATGATGACTATGGGCATGATTTATAGCTTTTATGTACACTGAGAGTTTATGCAACAAGACAAGTTCCTTGTGTGTCCAATTGGCCAATAAAGAATTCTATTCTATTCTATTCTATTCTATTCTATTCTATTCTATTCTATTCTATTCTATTCTATTCTATTCTATTCTATTCTATTCTATTCTATTCTATTCCATTCCATTCCATTCCATTCCATTCCATTCCATTCCAATTTCTTATTCTATTCTGTTCTATTCTACTCTACTCTACTCTACTCTACTCTACTCTACTCTACTCTACTCTACTCTACTCTACTCTACTCTACTCCACTCCACTCCACTCCACTCCACTCCACTCCACTCCACTCCACTCCACTCCACTCCATTCCATTCCATTCCATTCCATTCCATTCCATTCCATTCCAATTTCTTATTCTATTCTATTCTATTCTATTCTATTCTATTCTATTCTATTCTATTCTATTCTATTCTATTCTATTCTATCCTATCCTATCCTATCCTATCCTATCCTATCCTATCCTATCCTATCCTATCCTATCCTATCTCAGGGGTTGCCACAAAGAGAGGAGTTGTTGATCTATTCTCCAAAGCACCTGAAGGCAGAACAAGAAGCAATGAACAGAAGCTAATTGAGGAGAGCTCCAACCTAGAGCTAAGGAGAAATTTCCTGACGGTGAGAACAATCGATCAATAGAACGGCTTGTCTTCAGACATTGTGGGTGCTCCATCAGTGGAGGTTTCGTAAAAAGAGATTGGACTATCATTTGTCCGAAATGGTATAGGGTCTCCCGCTTGGGCAGGCGGATTGTTCTAGAAGGCCTCCAAGGTCCCTTCTAATTCTGTTATTCAGTTATTTAAATTCCGTTATTCTGTTGTTGTTTGATTGCTAAGTCGTGTCCAACCCTTCGCGACCCCATGGACCACAGCACGCCAGGCTCCTCTCGCCTCCACCGTCTCCTAGAGTTTGCCCAAATTCATGTCATCAATGCATCAATGACTCTATCTAACCATCTCCTTGGCCAGCCCTTTCTCCTTTTGTCTTCCATCTTTCCCAACATCGCGGTCTTCTCCAAAGAGTCACCTCTTCTCATTTGGTGGCCAAAGTACCGGAGCTTCATCTTCAACATTTGTCCTTCCAAAGAATAAGGGTGACATGATATCAATGTTCTGATATCTCAGGGGCTGCCCCAAAGAAGAGGGAGTCAAGCTATTCTCCAAAGCACCTGAAGGCAGGACAAGAAGCAATGGGTAGAAAGTAATCAAGGAGAGAAGCAACCTAGAACTAAGGAAAAATTCTATTCTATTCTATTCTATTCTATTCTATTCTATTCTATTCTATTCTATTCTATTCTATTCTATTCTATTCTATTCCATTCCATTCCATTCCATTCCATTCTATCCACTCCACTCCACTCATCAGGGTTTATTTCCTTTGGGAACAAGCTAATGTACACTAACTTAAAAAAGGAGCCCAATAATTTAAACGCAGGACCTACTCCAGTTTTGCACCTAAATTGATCCAGGCACCTATTTTTTCCCCTTAAAACTAGTGCAAATTTCTTCACGCCAACTACAGTAGGCGCTTGAACCAACTTTGATCTGAAACACGAACGGAGCTCTCCAGAGTTTCTTTTAAAAGATTTCAATCTAAAGGCCTATTGTAGAAAAAGGTCGTGTGGGATAACAGTGTGGCGGGATTCAACACAAGATTAATATTGGCGATTGCCATGTGGACGGATGAGACAGACATGTTAAAGAGGTCCTAATTCAATTCTGCTCCACTCATTCTTTAAAGCTGCTGGAATGATTCCTCTCGAATTGCCGCAGCGGCTGAGGTCCCTCTGGAACGGCTGCATTGTCTGGTTTATATATTCAGAGATGGAAAGTCAACAGGCCATCAATGTCATAAGAGACCAGCCATCTGTTCTCTTGGCTTGTCTTGAGAGTCTATTTTCGCCACCTGCCTCTGTTTCGCTCCATGGCCTACTTACATGATAACCAGGTTGAAACACCTTAGACACACCTGTATCAGCTTTATAGCTACCTTCTCCAGTTATTTAGGGCTTAATACAGGGGTGTCAAACTTAGTTTCATTGAGGGCCGCATCAGGGCTGTGGTTGTCTTCGGGGGACTGGGTAGGCGTGGCCAACTGGGTGGGTGTGGCCAACTTGACGCCACTCGCTGGGCACGACCGACTGTGTGGGCCTGGCCAGCTGGGTGGGCGTGGCCATCTTGAAGCCACTCCCCAAACTGCTGGCATGTTTCCTCTTTCCATTGGGTAGGGTAGAGCAGGCCAAATCCACGCTGGCCCTTTTTCACAGCTATTTCTTCTGTTTTATAAAGCTGCTTCATTAAGCCTTACCTAGTGTAGAAAGCTAGCACCCATCCCTCTCCTAGAAGAATGAAATATTTTGAGAAAATATTAAAAAGGCAGAATATTATATTTCCCTGAATGAGAAATGGAGAAGCATATGGGGGTTTTTTTTTTTTGAGGCAGGAAGCACTCACACTTAATAGCCCCACCTTTCTTAATAACCCTCAGCAGATGACAGTATTTAAGAGATAAAGAGATAGATAGCTCTATTCATAAGCAAATACTCTCACCCAAGATCCAACAAAGGTAGGACTAGCCCTCTGCCACAATAGGAATTGCCCAACAAGCCCCTTCATTGCATTAGCCCAAACTTCAACCAAACGTAGCTCAGACAAACATGACCCCCACATGGCTCCATGGGAGTCTGACAACAGTCAATAGAATACAGGTTCTTGCACAGGAACAGGAAGCTCAAGTGCAAAGCCCAAGAGAAGGTATAAATACTCCTCATTCTCAACTCCATGTGGTCAGCTGCCCAGAATCACACGTGCTTCATCAATAAATGCACCCTCTTTCCAATCAGCCTCCAGCCTCCATTTTGCCTCCAGTGCTTTTCTCCCTGCTTGGATATTTCTTCCAACACTAGGTCCCAATGGCGCTCACAGGTATGTTCAGAAGACATCATCCTCCAACATTATGAACTGGGTTTATTGCTCTCATTGCTGTTGTCTTAATTCAACCTCTTTCCCTAATGGCAATTACTTTTGAGGGGTGGATTTTATTCAGCTGGGCGTAAAGTTATGCATCTTTTCGAAATACAGCAGTAGACCTTAAATGTGGTTAATAAATTAATGCTTTGGTCAGTTTTAAAAAGAAGCGACATACACATTTCGTCTTTAGTAATACGATTTACCACTAGATGGCAACAAAGCATTAGAATGGTCGATCTCTCTTTGCTGCCATCTAGTGGTGCTCTGAAGTTTCACAGCTCAAACCTGCTAGCCTTCCCTTAGTTATAGAAGCAATACTGAACTATAAATAAATCCAACTTGGTTGGGTTTGCTAAAGATACAAAGCCATTAAAAAAGTTACAATTAATACTAACTAAAATGAATGCCTTATACACATGCAGGTAATGTTCCTTAACAGTCCTGCGTAAGTGTATTAAATAGGTAGTCCTCGACTTATGACCAAAATCAGGAGCAGGTGGTTCATTTCTAAGGAAGGTGGTTGTTAGATGTGTGGGTTAGAAGTGTGGGTATATAAGTGTAGTAGCATCTGATATTACAACCCTTTTTGCCATGTCAAAAAAAAACCAAATCACTGCAGTTGGTAAGTAAATCACGGGGTCATTAAATGAATTCAGCTTTCCCCATTGACTTTGCTAGGAGGGTTTGCAAATGGCGATCAAGGGATCCCGGGATCCTGCAACTATTGTAATTACATGCAGGTTGCAAGGCACCCAATGGTTGATCCTGAGGATGCTATGGCAGTCGTAAGTCCGAAGACCAGCTGTAAGTCAGTTTTTTCAGTGCCGTTTGTAACTTCAGTCACTAAATGAATGGTTGTAAGTCAATGTTCTGACCCACGTCCCCAAACATGACAAACTCTCTGAAGTGAACTCAAAGATTCCTTTAATTAGGAGTGCAAAAAAGTTTCTCTCTCAACACAAGTCCGTCCGGCAAAGAGATGAATAGTTGTCTGCCATATATATTCTTCCCCGCCTCCTGCCTTTTATCCCCAGATAAAAGTGGGTGGAGCTTCGCTAGCAGCGGTGGCTCTTCTGTCCCAAGGATCAGCCCATAGATTTCCACCGCTCTCCTCTTCTCTGCCTTCTGTGCATCTACGCATCAGGCACGGGACCCAGCTGTTCCTCCTCTTCCTCATCAGCCACCTCCAGACCTGGGGGCTGTTGAGTCTCCATCTGAAGGCTGACGGATGGCTCAGGGCACGCCTCTCTCTCTCTCTCTCTCTCTCTCTCTCTCTCTCTCTCTCTCTCTCTCTCTGACAGCTCCACTCCCTCTTCCCCCTCAGAGCTCTCAGTTTGCCCTGATGCTGACCCTGACTCCCACACCTCCTCGTCCTGATTCAGCTGCTGGAGGGGCCAGTGGCCAACAGGCTACAACAGTCAAGGAGTAGTTGTATTATACAAACACAAACCTTTGAATCTTAGATACTTCATCTTGTCTTCCACTAGACTCACCTCTACTGTAGTATAACGCACTTTCTTTGTCTCCAAAAACTGATTTTAGCAGCCATGTTCCCCGGGAGAGCCAAGTAATTTCTAACAAAAGCAAAGAGAAGCAGAACAAAGCGAACCAAAAAACATCTCCAGATCGTTCCAGCTCAATTGGATATATACCTTTTGGCCAGAGATGATAGACAGCTCGTGTGCAACGTCTCTTATGCCCATTTAATTACGCCGATCCTCTGCAGCCATTTTCGGGGCCTGACAGCCTGTCCTCGTTTGTCGAGTTTACGATGTAGTTGTAAAGAAATCGATTTTGCAGGCCTGGTCCCGGCACGCAACAGCCTATACTCGAGAGCCATCCAACTTCTGCTAAACGCAGCACATCAGCCGCCTTCTGTTATGAAGGACGCGGAGGGAGAACTCAGGAATTAACACTGGTCCTCAAAGCAATCTTCCATGGCATTTTTGAGAAGGCAAGCAGGCAGGTTATCTCCGACTGAAGAATGGAGGGATGGAAGGATGGAAGGAACCCACCATCCAGTCAGAGAAAATTTATACTGCCACCTGCTCGCACATGGCAACTCCAGGCGACTTACATGGGTATAAAAACCATATAAAAGAAATAAAAAGGAAAATAATAAAATTTGGGATGGGATCGGAGGGGATGAGAAGATGAGAAGACAAGACAAGACAGGACAGGACAGGACAAGAAGATGGGATGGGGTGGGATGGGATGGGATGAGTTGAGATGGGATGGGATTGGATGGGATGGGATGGGATGGGATGGGATGAGTTGAGGTGGGATGGGATGGGATGGGATGGGATGGGATGGGATGAGTTGAGGTGGGATGGGATGGGATGGGATGGGATGGGATGGGATGGGATGGGATGAGATGAGATGAGATGAGATGAGATGAGATGAGATGAGATGAGATGAGATGAGATGAGATGGGATGGGATGGGATGGGATGGGATGGGATGAGTTGAGGTGGGATGGGATGGGATGGGATGGGATGGGATGAGTTGAGATCGAGTTTGACACCCCTGATGTAAAGGGTCCTTGGTGCCCTCGGAGCTTGGCTGTTTTCTTACCGGTGTTTCATTACCCAAACTAGGTAACATCATCGGTGGAAGTTAATGTCTGCTAAGCCCTCATTTCAATCCTGAGCTACAAACATACTCCATTGTTGGTTTGTAATGCGTCAGAAAGGTCTACTATCTTTTCAGATGCCAAAATGTTCTTTCGGCAACTCGTGAAATGTTGACCCTGCTGACTCTTGGGGGAATTAACCAGGAGTGAAATCTCAAAATTCCAGATGTGCTCGTTGGTTCAGAAAGATCCCCTTGCTTTTTGCTCTGTGATACCAGACATCACTTAGAGAATTTCAAATTTGGCACGGGGAAGGGAGACTATACGCAATCCGGTTCTTTTGACACGATGTGATTAGATTGGAGGGAAGCCCATTTCCAAGGCCTTCGTGAGCGCTGACCGTGGCGTGGCAGCAATTTTCTCGTTTGCATTCAAGTTAGGTATCAGGTGACTGATTAATCATCCCTTTCCCAATGAATAGAGGAGAGGCAAATTAGTATGCAAATGTAACTGCTGGCAAGGAAGTTCCGTGTCAACCCAAACAAAGTCAGATTAGTTGGGGATGTTCCAAGAACAAATTTACATACTGGGAAATATATATGTGTGTGTATGTGTGTGTGTGTGTTTGTGTGTGTAGGTAGGTGGGTAGATAGATACCGTGTTTCCCTGAAAATAAGACCTTGTCTTATATTTTTTTGGAACCCTGAAATAAGCGCTTGGCCTTATTGCCATGCATTCAAAAGCCCGATTGGGCTTATTATCAAGGGATGTCTTATTTTGGGGAAAACAGGGTAGATAGACACAGATAGATAGATAAGAGATAAATAGACAGAGATAGAGATAGATATAGCTAGAGAGATAGATAGATAGATAGAGAGAGAGAGAGAGAGAGAGAGAGAGAGAGAGAGAGAGAGAGAGAGAGAGAGATAACTATAGCTAGAAAGAGAGAGAGAGAGACAGAGAAATTTATTTATTTATTTATTTGTTTGTTTGTTTGTTTGTTTGTTTCAATTTATAAACCACCCTTCTCCTTGCGGATTCAGGGCGGTGAACAGCCAGGATAAAACATGATATACAAAAATTAAAACAAATTAAAAAATATTAAATATTTTTGGCCGACAATTAAAACAGTCCAATTTAAGATCAGTTCCAATTTAAAGCAGAGGATGGGATCAAGCCAGCCCGGCTAGATGAAACAAGTGGGTTTTAAGGGCCCGATGAAAAGTCTAGAGGTCTGATATCCTGCATATCTCCGGGGGTAGGTCATTCCAGAGGGCAGGTGCCGCCACAGAGAAGGCTCGCCCCCTGGGGGTCACCAGCCGACATTGTCTGGCCAACGGCACCCGGAGGAGGCCCTCTCTGTGCGGGCGTACTGGCCAGTGGGAGGCTATTGGCAGCAGAAGGTGGTCTCGCACATACCCAGGCCCTAAGCAAGATATAGCTAGAGAGAGAAACAGAGAGAGAGAGAGACAGAGAGAGAGAGAGAGAGAGAGAGAGACAGAGATAGATAAAGAGAGAGCGAGATAGAGATAGAGATAGATAGATAGAGATAGAGAGATAGAGAAAAATAGATATAGAGATAGAGATAGATAGAGATAGAGAGAGATAGATAGATAGAGATAGGGATAGGTAGATAGAGAGAGAGTGAGAAATAGAGATAGATAGATGATAGATAGATAGATAGATAGATAGATAGATAGATAGATAGATAGATAGATAGATAGATAGATAGATATAGGGATAGGGATAGGGATAGGGATAGAGATATATAAATAGATGATATAGATATAGATGTAGATGTAGATATAGATATAGATATAGATATAGATATAGATATAGATATAGATATAGATATAGATATAGATACCGTGTTTCCCCAAAAGGACCACCTACCCTGAAAGTAAGTCCTAGCTTGATTTTTTACATGTGCGCCCTACCCCCAAAATAAGCCCTAATTAAGACTCCGCCCTCTCCAGGCTGCATGGATAAAAATTAAGCTAGGGTGGGTGATGTGGTGTGTCTGGAGCTGCCCTATTACTTATCTTCAGACAGTTGCAGCCAGGACTCGCACACCCCAACACCTGGCTTGCTGGCCCATTTCTTCTGCCTGCAAGGCTTTCCCGAAGGCCTCTGCAGCTGATAAGAGAGCTCCAGATCAATCCTCTGACAGAGAAAAGGCGGCCGGGGGATGACACGCGCAAGTGAGGTGGGTCAGTGGATGACCCCCCTGAAAATAAGAGCTGGTGCCTTTTTTGGTGGCAAACAAAATATAAGACCCTGTCTTATTTTGGGGGAAACACGGTAGAGATAGAGATAGAGAGATAAATTTTGTATATGTATAAAATCAACAATATATACTAATTGTTGACTCACCCAGCTGATCCAAGTGGGAACCACGTATTTGCTTGGGAAATATTGTGTGAATGATGTGATCAAGAAATAGTGTTGTTGTGGTCCGCCAGCAGCCTGCGGTGCTGGCAGCAGATTCGGAGAGTGAGGAGGCTGTGGAGGAACACGGATCAATCCGGGAGTCTGGGGAAGGCTTGGACAAGGGCTCTGTATCAGTGGCAGAGATGAGGTCAGGACCATCTGGGAGTGATGCATGGACTCCAGGGCCTCCAGAGTCAGACATCAGGGAGGCAGAGGAACAGGAGAAACCTGTTCCTAGTGCACACATGTGCGAGCTGCCAGAAGGCAAGAACAGTTAAAACTAAAGGGACGACTTGGGAGAAAGGCCAGAAGAGGATCGACCCCTCCCATAAGACTTAAAAGAGGAGCAAGGGCATGTGAGCCCCTTGCAGGAAAGCAACGTTGTTAATTCTGTTCCCAGTCGGCATCTCTGTTTGATTCTGGACTCCCTGTGGCTTTGCCAAGTAGGACACTCTGCCAAGTAGGTCTTGGCAGAGTGTCAAGGGAGAAAAAGGTTGGTGATTATCCCGAAGGACTTCTCCCGAAGGACTTTTTCCAACTAATTGGGACTCAGCTGTGAATGAACGTAATTCACAGTTGTTGCAATAAAAGAGGTTTTTGGGACTACCCGTGTGTTTTAATGACTCAGGAAGCCTAGGTCACAACAAATAGGGAGAAAAAAGCCACACGTATACACATGGTATAATTTACTCATTTGATGGTAGTTTTTTTCCCCCTGGCGCTAGCATTGTCAGCACTAGGTACTAGCATGGAATGTCCATAGATATCAGGCGCAAATAGCTAAAGGAAGGAACTTTATTGACTTCCACTATATATTCTGAGAATCTCCCCCAGACTGCTTACCTTCCCCTGGGGACAAGTAAATAAGGTGTTATGGATCTTGAGGCGTGTGTACTGTATGTGTTGGAGAAGAGCAGGCAGAGATGGAAAGTGGGGTTAAATGTGTCACCAGTTTAGAATCCTTGCATTGCTACATTCTGCCTCATTTGAATCTCCTTATTTGAATTGACTCTTAAAGGTAAAGATAAAGGTTCCCCTCGCTCCTATGTACTAGTCTGTTGTGGCCCCATCCGCTGAGCCTATCCCATTGGAGGAAGGAAGCTCTGAGCAGGAGGAAGAGGAGCCAGCCAGATCTCCCAGCCCCCCCCCCCCCCTCTGGCACCGTCTCAGGTGCCAGCTGAAAGAGAGCCAAGTAGTGGGGAAACAGGTGTCTCAGATGAGAGTGAGGGAGAGACGTCATTCCTGGACGCACGCCAAAGAAGGCGAGAGAAAAGATTACTGCAGCTGCGGCGACGTATGAGGAAATAGACCTGAGTCACTGGATTGGAGTCACAGGATCAATGAGTCACTGGACCACACCTACAGCCTACTATTTAAGACAGGACAGTGGGCCAGGATTTTTGTGACGAACAAACAAAACAACATAGCAACCTCGTAGTCTTGGAAGCTAAATGAACGGCAAAGCTACGTAGGTGATTTTCTGTTTGTGTAAATTAATAAAGGCCTTGGCAGACGGTGTGCATATCGCTGCCAAGTTTGAGATAAGAACTGTGGAGTGTGCCAAGTGATTCTTAACCCTCGACTGGCTGTGTTTTTGTGGGTCTCTGAAGGGGGGGACAGATCATAGTTGTTCCCGACTCTAGGAGGCGGTGCTCATCCCTGTTTCAAGGCCAAAGAGCCAGCGCTGTCCGAAGACGTCTCCGTGGTCATGTGGCCGGCATGACTAAACATCAAAGGTGCACGGAACGCTGTTATCTTCCCACCAAAGGTGGTCCCTATTTTTCTACTTGCATTTCTTACGTGCTTTCGAACTGCTAGGTTGGCAGAAGCTGGGTTAAGTAACGGGAGCTCACTGTGTTACATGGCGCTAGGGTTTCGAACCATTGAACTGCCAACCTTTCGATCGACAAGCTCAGCGTCTTAGCCACTGAGCCACCGCGTCCCTGAATTGACCCTTATCTAGCCCCAATTTAGTGCTAACCATTAGCGGACTAAATTCTCGTGTACAGGTAGTCCTCGACTTACAACAGTTCATTTAGGGACCGTTCAGAGTTGCAACGGCACTGGAAAAAGTCCCTTCCAGTTCTATTCTGAATTTGAATTTCTGCTGCCCATGATCCATCCTTGATTGACTCGTAATGAATATGAAATCCAGAAAAGCACCGGGTGATGAGTAGATTAGAAAGCCATCCTTTCATCAGGCTTGTCATTATTTTTTTTCTTTCCTTCTCTCTGCCAATCGTTTTGATTATAATTCAGGGATCATTTCCATATTTTCTTGAATGTTAGAAGGCGCATGCTGATTCTCCCAATTCCACGCAGGTGTTCGGTGAAAATTAGGATTGTCTGACATGGCTTGTTTCCACGTAATTTTCCCCTTAATTCTTCCTACAGTCACACGGAAGCCAAATTGGCATTTATGCACAGCATTTAACGTATCATTTTATCACCCAGTGGTGCCTTTTCCCCTTAAGGCTAATTGCCTTTCCTAATATCTATCGACAACGAGGTTCGGCAAAGATCCCCCTGTAATGTTAATTAATAGTTTCCCCATGGTTGGTTTATTTTAGTGCTCCCTGTTCAGCACAGCTGGAATATTGGGTATGAATCCCAAAGCCTTTTAGGAAAACAGTTGTTCTGCAACCATAGGAAATGTATTACAATCATTAAAGAATAAGGAAGGAACCTCTAGAATACAGATTTTCTTAAAGGTACAGTAGGTTTTAATATTCTGATTAGGGCTTTGGTGGACCAACTAAGGAATCAATTGCATTCTAAAAAAAAAATTCAGGGATTTTATGTGTGTGTGTGTGTGTATGAATCTAATTTTTCCACTGCTTACTTTTATTCTAACCACGTTACGTCTGAATTTGTTAACTCATAATGCATGTCTAAGCAGGGACCAGGACCACTACTGGCAGTTCTTGACTTACGACCATCATTGAGACCACAATTTCGGTTGCTAAACAAGGCAGCGGTTAAATGAGTCATGTCTTCCGGGTGCACTTCAAGGTGTTGGTGACCACCTTTAAAGCGCTCCATGGCTTAGGACCTGGGTATTTGCGGGACCGCCTTCTGCCACCAATTGCCTCCCACCGGCCAGTACGCTCACACAGAGAGGGCCTCCTCTGGGTGCCGTTGGCCAGACAGTGCCGGCTGGCGATCCCCAGGGGGAGAGCCTTCTCTGTGGCAGCGCCCGCCCTCTGGAATGACTTACCCCCAGAGATACGCAGGATATCGGACCTCCGGATCTTTTGTCAGGCCCTTAAAACCCATTTGTTCCATCTAGCTGGGCTGGCTTGATCCCATCCTCTGTTTTAAATTGAAATTGATTTTAAATTGGATTGTTTTAATTGTCGGCCGAAAATATTTAATATTTGTAATTGTTTTTAATTTTTGTATACCATGTTTTATTCTGGCTGTTCACCGCGCTGAGTCCGCAAGGAGAAGGGCGGTTTATAAATTGAAATAAATAAATAAATAAATAAATGTCTGATTTTACAACCCTTTCAGTCAAAATTGTTAAGTCAGTGACTGAGGCAGCGATGGGATTCAAACATTTTAGCAACCAGATCTCTGCCAGATTGTTGGGTGGGCGTGGCCATGGTGGGTGTGGCCTACTCAGCCTCCTGCACCACAGCGGGGGTGGGGGGTGTTTTTACCTTCTCAAAGTCCTGGAGGCTTCCCTCAAGCCTCCGGGAGGGTGAAAACGGCCTCCCCTGGGCTCCAGAGGCTGGAAACATGCCAGTTTCCAGATTTCCAGAACTTCCGGGATGCCCATTTTTTGCCCTTCCAGAGAGCCTCCGTGTGGGCCGTGCACTTACCTGGCATCCAAAATGGGCTGTGTGGAGACTCCTGGGAGGGGTGAGGCAGAGGGAGTTTGGCCAGCCAATCCTAGCAACTACCAGTTCGGTGAACCAGATGTAAAATTAGCATGCCTTTCGCCTGAACCAGTCTGAACCGGCTGAATCCCACCCCTGGACTGAGGTTGTTAAGTTAATCATGTAGTTGTTAAACACCAGCTCTAAAAAGAATAACACTGCCATACTCCAAGAATTCATTGTTAAATGAATCCAGCTTCCCGCCTTTGTCGGAAGCCAGCTGGGGAGATCAAAATTGGTGTTCCTGGTGACCTGAGGATGTTGCAAGCATCTTAAATACATGCTAGCTGCAAGGTGGCCAAATTTTTGATCACATCGCTATGGGGATGCTGTGATGGTGGTCCTAAGACCAGCTGTAAGTAACTTTTCATAGCATTGGTAGCCCTCAACGGCGGTAGGATTCACTTACTTTCCCTACCAGCTCAGAAATGTGATGGTGCATGGCCTTCTTCACATGTGCAGTGCTTGCGCATTACGTCTGGGCAGGTGAGCGGATCCTCCCACAGTCACCGCTACCAGTTCACCCAATTTGGAGAGAACTGGCTGAATCCCATCACTGGTCCTCAACCTATGAAAGAAGGCTGGGTGACTTTGGGCCAATCACCAGGAGATTTGGAGTTGCAGAGTGGTGTGGTGGCTTAGAGGCGGAGCTCTCGCCTCACAATCAGGAGGCTGTGAGTAGGTAGAGGCAGATATTTCTCTCTCTTTGGGCACACTGAGAATATATCTGCTGAACACAACTCCGCATTGGCGACAGGAAGGGCAACTGGCCAGTAAAACACTCTGCTTGCTTCATTCAGTTGCCCAAACTCCACCCCGCAAGGGATTATGGGGTCGTTAAAAGAAGATGATGATGACCAGGAGATAGGGAGTTCTAGTTCTGCCTTAGGCAAATGGTCAGTCCCTCTCTCGCAGCCAGTGGTGGGATTCAGCCAGTTCGCACCTATTCAGGAGAACCGGTTGTTAACTTTCTAAGCAGTTCAGAAGAAATCTTTTTGTCCCCCCCACTTTACAGGGCTAATCCTGTAAGGAAGGCAGGAAGGAAACATTCTGGTGGTGTTTCTAGCTTAATCTTTATTGCCCTGCTTACAGAAACTGCCTCTCCGGTTAACCTTTATTACATTGTAACAGCTAAGGCAAAGCGCCCATCGACGTGAGTGACACTGAGTTGGCCACACCCACACGGTCACATGACCACCAAGCCACACCTACCCAGCTGGTCATTAGGGCAGAGAACCGGTTTTAAATTATTTGAATCCCACCACTGCTCTCAGCCCAACCCTCCTCACCTCATCGATTCCCCCCCTCATTATTCCTGTGGGGGGGAAAAGACGAGGAAGGAGTATTAGGGCCTGGTGGCTAAAGCATTGTGATTAACACCAGCTGTCTGCAATTACTGTAAGTTCGAATCTCACCAGGCTCAAGGTTGACTCAGCCTTCCATCCTTTCTAAGGTAGGTAAAATGAGGACCCAGTTTGTGAGGGCAATAAGCTGACTTTGTATAAAATATATAAAGGCTATTGCTTAACGCATTGTTAAGCCGCCCTGAGTCTCCGGAGAAGGGCGGCATAGAAATCAAATTTAAAAAAAAAAAAAAGGTACATTTGCCACCTTGAGTTTCTTATAAAAATAATAAAGGTGGGCTAAAAAAGTCCCTAAAATAATAAATAAATAAAATAAAATATGACTAATGGAAAAAATATTCCAGACAGTAATATCATTTAAATACAGATAGTATCCATAAGCGGTGAAGACATAACTAACTGAGCCACCGCTATATCCCTAAGTCAGAGAAGTTGAAATCCATAAAATGAATGCTACAAAAGGTAGAGTCTCCATTTTAACAGAACGACAGAGTTAGAAGGGACCTTTGGAGATCTTCTAGTCCAACCCTCTGCGCAAGCAGGAAACCCTATGCCCATTTCAGACAAATGGCTGTCCAATCTCTTCTTAAAAGCTCTTAAAATTCTCAATTTTTCTTCCCCTCCTGTATGTTCTCCAGGAGTTGGATCCCCCTACTACAAATAATTTCACACTCTGGGTACAATTATAAAAAAGTTCAGTATGCATCCTTATGCCACCGGTTAGCACATGGCAGAATTGTCATACGGTAGAACAAATGTATCCCCATCAGAACTACGATCGGTGGAACCAATGTATAATCATAAGGAGCATTCCCCCGCGCCTCAAAGTTTTCGTCAATGTGCACCTGCAGATTAGATATGCAGAGAAAGCACGCACGATTTCATTCCGTAAAATCTGAATTTTTAAAAAAACAGGGAACAATAGCTTCCTAAATACATCAGTGCTACTTGTAAAGAAGACTACATAATTTGGAAATTTGGAATCAGGAGAGGATGAAGAACTTCGTAAACATCTTTAGAAGTAAGTGTAGAAGATGGCAAGATGGCAGCGGAAAATATTAAAGGCCATTAAGGGTCTACAGGAGACCCTTAATGGCCTGAGGGACAAGCTCTGTCCGTTGACATTTCATAACCAATCTTGAGTCTTTTTTTTTTTACAATCTTTATCATAATATCTATATATATAAAAGCAAAAAGCACTCACGTCATTATCATGAAATCTCTAGAAATGTAAAGCCTATAAACTTGAAATTTGCCACATATGTTCCTCTTAGCTTCTAGGTGCTCACTAAGAAAGGATTTTTCGAAATGACCATCAGAGCATTAGCATTTCCTCTATTATGATTAACAAGCTCTGATGCTAAGGAGTTCTACTCCCTCTCCGCAGCTGAAAAGAAATCTGTTCCAAATGCAAAACACAAGCAGAGGAGAGGAGTTTCACTTTCAGTTTTACTTTCACAGCAGCAACCAAGGGATAGGATAGGGGAGGCCTCTGTGGGACAAGCCTGAGGGAGAGAAGGGGATAGGATAGGAAAGTCTTCTGTGGGGCAATGCTGAGGGAGAGAAGGAGGCAGGATAGGGGAGGCTTCTGTGGGGCAAGGCTGAGGGAGAGAAGGGGAGAGAAGAGGCCGATCGTAACTACTCATTAATTTTCAAGCTGTAAGTTTCGATTTATCAAGCCCGATCACATAGTTTCATAGCAAAGCACGGGTATCCAGCTAGGCTCAACTTCTAGCTTTAAGCCATAACATATTGGAAGTCCTTGACATATAGCCATTTGTTTAGTGATCATTTGAAGTTACAGCGGCACTGAAAAAAGTGACTTAGAACTGTTCTGTTCTGCCAGTATTGTTTAAAAATACTGGCAAAACAATACTGGCAAATGATTAGATCCCAGATAGAAGAAACCATACAGCAAAAGATAGAAATAAGACCAGAAACCTTTCTACTTGGAATACTAAACGGACAATATGAAAAAGAAATAACATATTTAATTATACATATGATAACAGCAGCACGAATACTATACGCACAATACTGGAAGAGTAGTGAGATACCGACAGAAGATAGGGTAATTAGCAAAACCATGGAATGTGCAGAATTAGATAAACTCACTAAGGAACTACAAAATAGGGAGGAACATGATTACTATCTAGTATGGAAAAGGTGGTATTGTTGGTTGGAAAATAGAAAAGAGAAAAAGGGTCAGGAAGTAAATTGAATTACCAAATATAGAAAGAGGAAAACATAGTACACATACAAGTCAATAATAAACCAGAAAGATAGATAGAAGGGAAAGACCAAATAAGGAGGAGTTAAATCATGAAATAAGATTACAGACTACAGTTGCGATAATTTGGATAAATATTTGATTTTGTGTTTATATGTGTATGTTTTGTATGTTTTACTGTTTTATTGTTTAGTTTGTTTTACTGTTTTATTGTTTTGTTTAGTCTGTATATATAAATAATTTTTTTTTTTAAAAAAAGAACTGTTCTGTTCTGACCTACGCTCCCTTAAAAAGCAGGAAGCAGGAATTGGTCCCGGAAAATACGAAAAAACTCGAATGCAGAAAATACGACTTCAACAACAGAGTGGTCAATGCCTGGAATGCACTATCTGACTCTGTGGTTTCTTCCCCAAACCCCCAAAACTTTAACTTTAGACTGTCTACTGTTGACCTCACCCTATTCCTAAGAGGTCTGTAAGGGGCGTGCATAAGTGCACCAGCGTGCCTACCGTCCCTGTCCTAATATTCCTTTTTACTTACTCTTTTCATGTATTCAAATTATGTTTATACTTTTACCTGTTATCTTATAAACTTATGATTATGATTTCTGTCACAATGCAGAGCATTGGAACATAGAAGTTATACATACAAATAGTATCCATAAGCAGTGAAGACATAACTAACTATATCCCTAAGTCAGAAGTCGCTCAGTTCCATAAACCGCAGGCTACAAGAAGGTGGGGGTCTCCATTTTAACAGAATGACAAGAGTTAGAAGGAACCTTGGAGGTCTGCTAGTCCAACCTCTGCTCAAACAGGAAACCCAATTGCAGACAAATGTGTCCCCCCATTTTTGTTTAAATTGCAGGAGTAACTCGATTGAAATATTCGATGTGAATTATGCTCTTCAGATTCCTAGGTAAAAGCTTATTCTAAATAGCATAATCCTTCCCTTTGATTAAATAACAGTTCATTCAATCTTGCAGGAAGTGACCCAGTTCCCTCTTTCCCCTTTTTTTTTCTAGACTAGAAACTAAAGGCATACATATGTAAAACGTTACCAAGCAGATCCTACGTGGTGGCTCCTGTCACAATTTAAGCTTTCCTTACATAAAATATAACAGACGGAAATAAAAATCAATGGTTGGTATTGCACTGAACTACCCAGAGCAAAATATATCCTGAAAGTTTTATGAGGGTATATCCTATAGACATCTCTCTGCCTGTCACATCATGCAGCTGCTTACATCTGTATTCCTTGGGCAAGTCCCTCATTATTCTGTCTCTTTTTTAAATTGTATATGTGTTAATATCACTCCACTAAGATAACACTAAGAGAGAGAGAGAGAGAGAGAGAGACAGACAGACAGACAGAGAGAAAGAGACAGACAGAGAGAAAGAGAGATAGATAGACAGAGAGAGAGAGAGAGAAAAGAGAGAGACAGAGACAGAGAGAGACAGAGAGAGAAAAAGAGACAGACACAGAGACACAGAGCGAGAGAGACAGAGTGAAAGAGAGAGAGAGAGATAAAGAGAAAGAGACAAACACAGATAGACAGAGAAAGACAGAAAGACACACACACAGAGATAGAGAGAAAAAGAGAGAGACAGAGAGAGAGAGAGAGAGAGAGAGAAAGAGACAGACACAGAGACATAGAGCGAGAGAGACAGAGAGAGAGAGAAAGAGAAACAGAAACAGAGACAAACACAGAGAGACAGAGAGAGACAGAGAGTGACAGACACACGCACACACACAACACACAGAGACAGAGAGAGAGAAAAAGAGAGAGACAGAGACAGAGACAGAGACAGAGAGAGAAACAGAGACAGAGAGACAGACGGGGAGAGAGAGAGAGTCAGAGACAGAGAGCGAGGCAGAGAGAGACAGACAGAGACAGAGACAGAGAGAGACAGACAGAGACAGAGACAGAGACAGACAGAGAGAGAGAGATACAACTACAGGATTATCCGTAGAGCTCCAATAATATTGCAATAAATGAGGCATGCAAAGAAGAAAGTTACTATATTTGGAAATCTGATCTGTTTCCGCCTCCTAAAAGTCAATAAACATTGCAAAACTCTGGAGAATATAGGTAGTCCTCGACTTACGACCCCAATTGAGCCAACATTCCTGTTGCTAAGCAAGACAATGTGAGTTTTGCCTCATTTTACAACTTTTCTGGCCACATTTCTTTAGTTAGTTAGTTAGTTAGTTAGTTTACTTTATTGATTAGCCCTTGGGCCACATATCAAAGTGCAGAGTTCCAGACACAAATTATTACTAAAATCCAATAAAAACAATTTAAAATGGAATTGGAATAAAATGCGATTTAAAATGAAATTGGACTAAAACACAGTTTAAAAACAAATGTCACATTTGTTAAGTGAATCACTGCAGTGGCTAAATTAGTTGCACGGCTTTTAAGTGAATTTGGCTTCAGATCACTTAGAGCAGTGTTTCTCAACTTTGGAAGCTTGAAGATAGATGGACTTCAACTCCCAGAATCCCCCAGCCAGCCGGCCATTCAACATTGGGCCAATCAACAAGCGATTGAGAGTTCTAGTCCAACCCATGAAAGCCAGCTGAGTGACATTGGGCCAATCACCAAGAGATTGAGAGTTCTAGTCCCACCCATGAAAGTCAGCTGAGTGACATTGGGCCAATCAACAAGTGATTGAGAGTTCTAGTCCAACCCATGAAAGCCAGCTGAGTGACATTGGGCCAATCACCAAGAGATTGAAAGTTCTAGTCCCACCCATTAAAGTCAGCTGAGTGACATTGGGCCAATCAACAAGAGATTGAGAGTTCTGGTCCAACCCATGAAAGCCAGCTGAGTGACATTGGGCCAATCACCAAG
Source organism: Coluber constrictor foxii (assembly GCA_038048745.1). NCBI lineage: Eukaryota > Metazoa > Chordata > Lepidosauria > Squamata > Colubridae > Coluber > Coluber constrictor. Next base: position 11,820,586 of record CM075962.1, on the reverse strand, counting down.
AGATTGAGAGTTCTAGTCCAACCCACAAAAGCCATCTTAGTGACATTGGGCCAATCATCAAGAGATTGATGGTTCTAGTCCCACTCATGAAAGCCAGCTGAGTGACATTGGGCCAATCAACAAGAGATTGAGAGTTCTAGTCCAACCCATGAAAGCCAGCTGAATGACATTGGGCCAATCAACAAGAGATTGAGAGTTCTAGTCCAACCCACAAAAGCCATCTTAGTGACATTGGGCCAATCAACAAGAGATTGATGGTTCTAGTCCCACTCATGAAAGCCAGCTGAATGACATTGGGCCAATCAACAAGAGATTGAGAGTTCTAGTCCAACCCATGAAAGCCAGCTGAATGACATTGGGCCAATCAACAAGAGATTGAGACTTCTAGTCCAACCCACAAAAGCCATCTTAGTGACATTGGGCCAATCATCAAGAGATTGATGGTTCTAGTCCCACTCATGAAAGCCAGCTGAGTGACATTGGGCCAATCAACAAGAGATTGAGAGTTCTAGTCCAACCCATGAAAGCCAGTTTAGTGACATTGGGCCAATCAACAAGAGATTGAGAGTTCTAGTCCAACCCACAAAAGCCATCTTAGTGACATTGGGCCAATCATCAAGAGATTGATGGTTCTAGTCCCACTCATGAAAACCAGCTGAATGACATTGGGCCAATCAACAAGAGACTGGGAGGTCTAGTCCCGCTTTAGGCATGAAAGACACCTAGGTGACTTTGGGCCAATCACTGAGAGACTGAGAGTTCTAGTCCCACCCATGAAAGCCAGCTGAGTGACATTGGGCCAATCACCAAGAGATTGGAAGTTCTAGTCCTGCCTTAGGCATGAAAGACACCTAGGTGGGGCCAGTCATTCTCCCTCAGCCCAACTACCTTACAAGGTGGTTGTGGGGAAAGGAGTAGTGGGAGGAAGGAGTACTAGATATGTTTGCCACCTTGCGTTATAATATAATGCTGTCCAACAGCTCACTGATGGTGGTCCTTTAGTTCATTGTTGAGTGCAGTTATAGCTTTGGGATTAAAAACTATTCAGAAAACATGTGGTCCGAGTTTTAATTGTTCTAATTAATAACATATCAAAAGACTGGGACTCTATCAGGATACTGAATATACCTAGAAGAATTAATGAATTCATGAAGTGAAAGAAATAGATTAAAAGAAAAGAAGAAAGACAAATAGAAGGCCAAAAGAAAGAGGTATTTTTTAGAGAAGAGAGCAAAATCATTTGGGGGACATTATAAAGCAAATCTTTTGTGAAGTGATAACTGATTTGACAAGCGTGTTTTTTTTGAAAAAGCAAAACTATTACGTTGAATTGCACTCAGGAAACTACAACAACAAAAAAATCCATAAATTTCCTTCTTAATAATCCTCCTGTAGGTAAAAATTTACTACATTTTAAATAATAATAATAATAATAATAATAACATGTCATCATAATATTTAAAATATAATCTTCATATTCTGAACTCCAGCTATTTCTAAACAGTTTACCGATGGATATTTGTTCAGCTGAAAAAGAGGCTAGAAATCCAAATCTATTCCTTTTTGAACTTTTTGAACCGTGGCTGATTAATCTGCAGTACAGATAGTCCTTGACCTACGACCACAGCTGAGTCCAACATTTCTGTCACTAAGTGAGACAGTTGTTAAGTGAGTTAAAGCAAGAGCGAGAGCGTACGCATAGGGTGAACCAGTGGTACAAAAATATGAAACCCATTGCTGCTTTGAACAGTCAATATACAAAGGGTCGTCATAAGTCGAGGATTGCCTGTACGTCCCATTCTCCAAAATGACAGACTTTTGAAGACTGTCAAATCCTGGCAGCTTGACCTTCAAAGATGCTGCTTTTATTCCCAACGATCAAATGTCAGTCAACGTCTCTCACAAGAACGGGTGACATTGTCATGTTGCATGCGTAAGAAATACTACTAAACTAAAAACTAAAAAGTACTAAAAACTGGATCTTATTGGAGGGTTAGTTATCTGATAGGAAGCTGCTGTGATGGGAACATAGAATTATGCTAAGCAAGATTATCAATGCTTCCAGCCCATATTATCTATCCTGAATAGTCACAGTTCCCCAGGGATGTTCTTATTTTCTGCTTCTTGATCGCTACGAGAATGGAACTTAGTGGACATCTGGTGCAATTCTCTTCTCTATGAAATATTTGCAAGACACAACGGCGTAGAGCTTCTGTTTGAATCACTCGGAGGAAAGTGTTGTGGTCCGCCAGCAGCCTACAGAGCTGTTAGCAGAGTCGGACATGAGGAGGCTGGGGTGGAACATAGACCAGTCCTGGAGTCTGGGGAAGGCTCGGATGAGGGCTCTGCATTGGAGGCAGAGAGGGGGCCAGGGCCATCTGGGAGTTATATGCGGACTCCGGAGCCTCCAGACATCAGCGAGGCCGAGGAACGGGGGAGCCTGTTCCTAGTGTGTACATGCGCAGAGCTGCTAGAAGGCAAGAACAGTTAAAACAAAAGGGACGACTCTGGAGTAAGGCTTGGAGATGATTGGCCCCTCCCATACAACATAAAAGAGGAGCAAAGGCACATGGGCCTTTGCAGGAAGCAACGTTGTGGATGGTGTCGGTTTGTACTTTGAAGCTCTGTTTTTGACTCCGTTTTTCCGTGTGGCCTTGCCGAGATAATTGCCAATTAAGTCTTCGGCAGAGTGTCAAAGAAGATAGAACCACTCACTTTTTAGAAAATTTATTTGAAGCATCCATTTGCACGTTTCCCTGGCATTTCTAAACAAATATACTGCTCAAAAAAATAAAATAAATAAAGGGAACAGAAGCAGAAGACATCTGAGATCTGAATGAATGAAATAACCTTATTAAATACTTTGTTCTTTACATACAGTAGTTTATACACTGCTCAAACACTTAAAGGGAACCACAAAACTACTGTATGTAAAGAACAAAGTATTTAATAAGGCTATTTCATTCATTCAGATCTCAGATGTCTTCTGCTTCTGTTCCCTTTATTTTTTTTGAGCAGTGTATATGAATTCTAGTTTAGCTTATTTCTGGAGAATTTAGTTCCGGAGAAATAAGAAGTTGGTTTTTAGTTCCGGAGGAGAAGACAATGATCTATGCACCATTATCTATGCAATTGCCTACAGACATAGCTATCAGATCTTCTTCATAGGTTTTAAATTTTAATTGCCTATTGGGTTTTTAAATTTATTGGGCCAAAATTATTTAATTCTTTTATTAATATTTTAAATTTTGTATTGGAGTGGTTTTTATTGTTGGCTGTACACCGCCCTGAGTCCACTAGGAGAAGGGCGGTATATAAATTTAATTAATTAATTAATAATAATAATAATAATAATAATAATAGAATCATTAGGGCTGGAGATCTTCTAATCCAACCCCTTGCCCATTACAGGAGTCTTTATATCGTCCCAGACAATCTTTTCTTGAAAATCTCCACCCACGGAGCCATCATAACTCTAGGAGGCAAGCGGTTCCATTGCTTAACAATTCTTACTGTCCAAGAATTTCCTCCTTATTTGAATCTCAAAGAATACAGTGCATTTCATTAATATAAACGGAAGTGGTCATAAGTCGAGAACTACCGATGGCTTTATGTCTTGAAATAGTGAGAGTTAGTTTAGGTAGCTGGAAGCGTCGCGCCTTACGACGTTTTTCACTTCATCTTGCAAGGTTTGAAACAGCCTGATAAGGATAATTAGCCAGATAATCAGATGGCCATTATGCTTCTTCCTGCTTTCCCTACAATTAAGGCTTATCCTGACACCAAGAAACAGCATCCTATTAACAGGTCTGACTGCACCATGCTGTACTCTAAGTAGTTTCACAGAGAGATTCATTGAAATGCTGTTTTCTTGGCAACAAACCCCCCAAAATTATGTGCTTCTCACTGCCACTTTGGGGGATATTTTCCCCCCTCAACCAGCCTTAAGAATTCCTTAATGCTTCCCCATCCAAGTACTGATCAGGTATATAACTCTACTGACTTCCAAATGTAGCCCAAAACAGCCAACAAGTGTCAAATCACGTTCCTCCAGCGAGCAAAGGCGTATCCTTTAGCCAGTGGTGGAATTCAATTTTTTTTTAACTACCGGTTCTGTGGGTGTGCCTCGGTGAGCATGGCAGGGGAAGGATACTGCAAAATCCCCATTCCCTCCCCACTCCTGGGGGAAGGATACTGCAAAATCCCCATTTCTGGGGCCAGCCAGAGGTGGCATTTGCCGGTTTTCCGAACTACTCAAAATTTCCACTCCCGGTTCTCCCGAACCGATCAGAACCTGCTGGATTTCACACCTGCCTTTAGCACAACTACAGAGCCCCTGGTTGCAAAAGATGGGGGCCCTCCAGATGTGTTGATCAGCGGTGGGTTTCACTTTATGTTACTACTGATTTGCCGCATGCGCGCATGCGTGCATCATTTGCAAACACGCCCGGTTCACGCCTGCCTTCCACACGTGGGCCCAGCCTTCCGTGCATGCGCTTTGCTTGCTCGAGCGCCTTCCATGCATGTACCCAGCCTCGAAAACATACCTAAATAGGATGGCATAGAGCCGGGGCAAGTGGACAGGTTCACTTGCGATTTCTGTTACCGGTTCGGGCAAACCAGTCTAAACCAGCTGAATATCACTTCTGGTGTTGACCACCTAAAATCCCAACCCAACAATTAGGGAAGGGGAAGTAAAGCTACTGGGAAGGCATTGGGTGTAGAAGGCTGCTTTAGAAAGAAATTGTAAACAGAGATATTGTGTGGTCTCTACATGGGGCTCCCCTTGGGGTGCACCCGGAGGCTCCAACTAGTGCAGAATGCGGTCACGCGGGGGATTATGGGAGCGACAGGGCGCTCCCATGTGACACCTCTCCTGCGTGAGCTGCATCGGCTGCCGGTGGACTTCCGGGTGCGCTTCAAGGTGTTGGTGATCACCTTTAAAGCTCTTCTGCCACCAATTGCCTCCCACCGGCCGGTTCGCTCCCACAGAGAGGGCCTCCTTAGGGTGCCGTCAGCCAGGCAATGCCGGCTGGTGACCCCCAGGGGGAGAGCCTTCTCTGTGGCAGCTCCTACCCTCTGGAACGATCTTCCCCCAGAGTTGCGAACGATCTCAGACCTCCGGACTTTTCGTCGGGCCTTAAAAACTTATTTTTTCCAGTTAGCCGGACTGGCTTGATCCCATGGTTAATATTTAGAGTTTGATATTAAATATTAATTGAACTGTTTTAAATTTATGGGCCAAATTTTATATTAGTTGCTTTTAAAATTGTTTTAACTTTTGTAAAATTGTTTTTTTTTTTACTTCTGGCTGTTCACCGTCCTGAGTCCGCAAGGAGAAGGGCGGTATATAAATCTAATAAATGAATGAATGAATGAATATTGTCAACCTTGCAGCTGACCTGACCGTGGCCATTTTGAGGTTTCAGTATTGCCACACTGGAGCTGAGGGAGAGGGATGGCGGGGTGGGAATTGAGATAGCTGGGGTTTTGTAGCTAAAACAAAATGCTTTCTCCTGGGAACAAAGGTCATTTCCACAGGTGGCTGGATAGAGGAGGAGTGAAGTTACCAGGCAACCAGATGACATCATGATTGGACCATGTGTTTCGGAAAGGGGGAAATTTTTTTACTTTTAATTAGGCGAATGTTCAGAGTTGGTTTTCACCAGAGTGTGCCAATATGATATGCCCAATAAAGCTATTTCTTCTAGATGCCTCAGGGTTTTGTTTACTATGGGTGTATTACTTGGAACCCTGACAGATATGTTTTGGAGACAGAGTGAGTCCTTTACTCGATAGGAGAGAATATTTGTGCTCAGGGTTGAACTGTGGGGTCCTTGGTGGTTTTCTTGCAGATGTTCCATGACCCAACTAGATTACATCATCAGTGCTAGACAGGGGTGAGATTTGCAGAGGAGGAGGTGGAGAAAGGAGAGGGGGATAATTATAATGTCCTTAGTATTCTGTTGAGCTTGGTGCTAGAAGGGAGTGAGGTTTGTGGAGAGGAGGAGGAGGAGGAGGAGGAAGAGGAGGAGGAGGAGGAGGAGGAGGAAGAGGAGGAGGAGAACTGTGGGGTCCTTGGTACTCTCTGAGCTTGGTGATTTTCTTGCGGATGTTCCATTACCCAACTTGGTAACATCATTAGTACTAGGAGTAGGGTTTGCTCTTTCTTTATATACAGAGTAAACAGTAGGCAACAGCCTAATTAAGAAGACTCCCATCCACGCTGACAGGGCAAGCTGCTAATATATAAAAATAAGAGCAGATTCCACTCTTTTCTAGGACTGATGATGTTACTTAGATGGGAAATGACATGTCTGCAAGAAAACCACCAAGGTCAGAGACCACCAAGGACTCCAGTCCTCTTCCTCTTCCTCCTCCTCCTTCCTCCCTCCCTCCTCCCCCCCCCTGCAAAACCCACTTCCTTCTAGCACTGATGACGTTACCTACTTGGGTCATGAAGCATCTACAACACACCAGAACCAAGGACTCTACAGCCCTTTATTTTTACCCAGGCGTGGCCCCAGAGAGATGACCACGTCTAATGAAACGTGGTTGATCTTGAAGAGTTACATTGGGTTGGACCAGGTTAGTCCGTGAATGAGGAGAGCAATTTTAAATCCCACGGGTTTCTAGCTAGAAATTGGAAGAGATACCTTGAGGGGAAAAAAAGCAACGATAACCAACTTCTGTTGCCAAGACAACAACATGGACATTCTGATGAATTCATCGAAGGTCAGAGACGGGCTGGATAAAGAATTTTTTTGTCGGAGCCGTTGACAATATCTACTTGAACTTGGCTGTTCTTGAAAATGCTAAATGATGTTGTGGCAGCAGAAGCAGACAGTAAGGAGGTTGCTGCGGAGTCGGACAGTGAGGAGGCTGAGGAAGAACATGGGCCGGTCCTGGAGGCTGGGAAGGCCCGGATGAGGGATCTGCATCAGAGGCAGAGATGGGGCAGAGATGGGGCCAGGGCCATTGGGGAATGATGTGTGGACTTCGGAGCTTCCAGAGGCTGAGAGTAGAGAGACAGAGGAACAGGAGGAGCCTGTTCCTAGTACTTGCATGAGAAGAGCTGCCAGAAGGCAAGAGCAGCTAAAGCAAAGAGGATGACTCAGGAGTAAGGCCAGGAGATGATTGGCCCCTCCCATAAGGCTTAAAATGCCAGCAACGACTCTTGGCCTCTTTGTCGGAAAACAACATTAATAGACTTGTTTTTGTCTTGCTGCACTTATCTCTGATTGGCATCTTCTGCTTCTGAACTTTTGCCAAGAGAAGCCTTTGGCAGTTTGCCTAATTATACCAAGGTTGGTGATTAGACTGAAGAATTTGTGTTATGAAGACTTTGTTTTGATTTAGTTTGGACTACGCTGAGAATCAGTTAATTCTCAGCTGTTCTAATAAAGTCTGTTTGTTTTCGACCTGTTTGTATTTAATACTAACTACTTGGGCCTGGTTCACAACAGTTGGGGAGGAACATGGGCCAGTCCTGGGGGCTGGGGAAAGCTCGAACGAGGGCTCTGCGTCAGAGGCAGAGAGGAAGCTGGACAGCAGTGAGGCAGAGGAACAGCTGGATCCCATTCCCAGTATGCACATGCATGGAGCGGCCAGAAGACAAGAACAACTTGGAAAACAGGGTTGATTTGGGAGCAAAGCCACGCCTTGGAGATGTTTGCCCCCAAGCGAACAGGGTGGGGCTTTTGCAGGAAACAATTCGGTTGGTCGGTCATTTCAAGAGTGGAAAGTTCTTTTCATGACTTTAAGAGACTCTGTGCCACATTTGCCTTACTCTGTGTTTGGAAACAAGTTACGTGGCAGCTTGCCAAATGAGATAAGGTGTGTTGATAAATATTCCTTTGAAAAACTGTTTGGACAAACCTTGCTGACTGTGAATGAAAGCAACTCACAGTTAGGGAAATAAAAGAGGTTTTGGTTTCCTACCTAAGCAGAGGGTTGGATTGATACCGGGCAAACAATCCAGCAGAAAGCAATACCCTAATCACAGAGCCACTGAGGATAAAACCACGCCTCCTCCAAAACTTAGAGAACTTGGCCACATGGGGACTCCTGGGTGGGGTGGGGTGGGGTGGGTGGGGCCAGCCAGGAGTGGGATTTGGGGGTTCTCCAAACTGCACAGAATCTTAGCTAGAGGATCTCCCAAACCCCTGAGAACCCCCAGCAGTCCACCCCTGCGTCTGGGCCCTGTTCTTTCTAAGTAATGCTACAAAAAACAAATAAAATACTAGTCTGAAAACCTTGAAAATTACCGCATGTTAGAAAAGTTCAGGAATGTGGGATCTGGGGTTTGAGGAACACATGCAGTCCCCGAAGGACAGAGAGTAAACCTTTCCTCAAACCATTTAGCTGAGCTTGCTTTAAAACTGACAGTATCGTGAAATATAGGTTTATAATGGGTTTTTCACTGGCAAATGCCTTCCGTTCATTAGGCCTTAAAAGGGAGCTAATGACCAATTAGACTGGGGTCTTTTTGCAAAATGCAGCTCCTATAGGCAGCTTGACACTGGCCAGGTTAAGACTATTAACGGACTTCAAAAGTTAGTTTTATCCTGGTTATTTCACTCACACACTCACTCCTACTAGCCACGACGTTCCTAGCCCAAGCAAAAACTAACCGAAAAAGGATTTTTTTTTTTAAAAAAAAATATAAGATCTGAATGAATATGTGAGACTGGGAGTGAGGGAGCAAGGTTTTAATGCATTAGGCAGTCGCTGAATTGATTTCCATCAACATTGATTTATATCGCTCTTCTATATGCATGTAAATATTTCAACCCATTAACTGGCTTGTATAATAAGACAGATTAACATTTCAATAACACTTTACATATTTTGATATTATACCCTCAGAGTTTTGAAGGCCCCGCATTCCAAGAAAGTTATTTTGCAACGTGTTGTTAGATTTACACAAGGACTCGAGATGAAATCTCTTGTATACGGGTAATCCTCGAGTTATGACTGTAACGGAGCCTCCCCATAAGGATCCTAAGTCGTCACGGTTGTAAAACGGGTCGGTTTCGTGACTGGCCCGATTTCAGGACATTTTTCAAATTGTTAAGCGAACACATCAGGCATAAGGAGAACACCCTGGACATAAAACAAATGCCACGGTTGTTAAGTGAACCCATTATTCCGGGTTGTGCGGTTTTGCGGAAAACTGAATGTAAGCGCTCATTTTTGGCAAACCCACTGTAAAACAGAATCATGTGACTGCTGAAAATAAGCAGATATGTGGTTGTGTTGCCACGTATGTGAAGGTTAGTCATGTGATGAGAAAGAGGGCCTGACTGCCGGAACTTTGAATTCGGGTCCCTTTTTTCAATTCCATGACGATTTTGAATGGTTGCTAAACTACCTATCGTAAGTTGTACACTGTACCCTGAAGAAGTGCATCCAGTTTTGGTCGCCATGATGTAAGAAAGTTGTGGAGACTCTAGAAAAAGTGCAGAGAAGAGCAACAAAGAGGATGAGGGGACTGGAGGCTGAAAATTATGAAGAACGGTTGCAGGAACTGGGAATGTCTAGTCTGATGAAAAGAAGGACTAGGGGAGACATGATAGCCGTCTTCCAATCTCTCAGGGGCTGCCACAAAGAAGAGGCAGTCAAGCTATTCTCCAAAGCACCTGAGAGCAGGACAAGAAGCAATGAGTGGAAATTAATCAAGGAGAGAAACAACCTAGAACTAAGGAGAAATTTCCTGACAGTTAGAACAATTGATGAGTGAAAGGACTTGCCTTCAAAAGTTGTGGGTTCTCCATTACTGGACGTTTTTAAGAAGAGATTGGACGGCCATTTTTCTGAAATGGTCTAGGGCAGCTTTTTGCCGTCACATGCCAAAAGCTGGGGAAGCACTGCGGGGTCGCACATGTGTGTGCCCACACCCGTAATTCAATACTCCCTGCCCCCCCATGCATGCGCGCATGACACCCCCCCATGCTTTTGGCACACAACGGCATGGTGGGCCAGATAGGCCTGTTTTTCGCCCTCCCCAGGCTCCAGTGGCTTTCTAGGAGCCTGAGGAGGGTGAAAACGGCCTTCCCCTGCCTCCCTGGAGGCGCTCCGGAGGCTGGAAATAGCCTGTTCCCTGACTTCTGGTGGGCCCAGAAGGTCCAAAAATCAGCTGGCCGGCACACGCATGTGAGCAGGAGCTGAGGTAGGGCAAAGCTTGCGTAGGTTCGCCATCACGGGTCTAGGGTTTCCTACCTAAGCAGGGGGTTGGACTAGAAGACCTCCAAGGTCCCTTCCAACTCTGTTATTCTATTCCTATTCCTATTCCTATTCCTATTCCTATTCCTATTCCTATTCCTATTCCTATTCCTATTCCTATTCCTATTCCTATTCCTATTCCTATTCCTATTCCTATTCCTATTCCTATTCCGTACCCGTCCTGAGTTCATTGTCCTGCCCCACTGGTAAATGGAATTTCTTGACTACAGAATGTAGAAATTATTAATAGCTTTCCAATTCTATTAAAAATGCCGCTATTCCTATTTTTTGAGGATAAAACCCATTTCCCCCAACATTGCAAGTAATTGTGTGTTGCAGGTTGAAGGGGAGGGTGGGAGGGAGGGATAACTTGGCCGGAGACCCTTCAGAGGCTGTTCCCAGAATTTTGAGAGCTGCTTCTGAGGTCTCTGAGGTGATGGGAAGCCAGTCCCAATTTCAATTAATGAGCTCCTTCGCCCCCCACCCCCCATTTCATTTATTCAAGATTGTCCACATGGTTATTTCTTTTAAAAAATTAATTATTTAATCTCAAAGTGTAGGGTTTTTTTTTTCCTGTATCATTTATCAGTGGAAGTGATTTCCAGTTAATGCCATCTGAGACATGGTAACATCAGCACAAATTCATTATCATGACATTACCCAGAAGTCACTTCACCGATGAATTATTTATCGTGTGATTGGTTCAATGGATATCCTGATTTATCGCCAGGAGCTCAAGGGGGAATTTGTCTAGGGAATCTATATTTCCTTTCCACCAACCTTGAGATGGTCTGAGAAGGTCTGTCCCAATGCCACCGGTGAGTTCCTGTGGTGGAAGGTCAACTTGAACTGGGCTTTTCAGGGCCCAAACCCTGCAAGGCCAACGGAAGGCATGGGGTCATTTGCCTCAGCTCTGAGGTCATAGTATCATAGGATAGGAAGGGACCTTGGAGGTCTTCGGTCCAACCCCAGACCAAAGGAAGGACACCTTACTCCTGTGATGGGGAACCTATGACACATGTGCTGGAAGTGGCACGCAGAGCCATCTCTCCGGGCATGCAGCTGTCGCCCGTTGCTCTTCCGGATTCCGGCCAGTGGTGGGTTGCTACCGGTTCTTCCCGGTTCTTGCAAACCAGTAGTGGAAATTTTGAGTACTTCGGAGAACCGGTAAATACCACCTCTGCCTTTTTTCAAGAGGCACCTTGACTTTCTGGTTTTTCTTTGAAGACGTTTCGTTTCTCATCCAAGGAGCTTCTTCCGCTCTGACTGGATGGTGGGGAATGGAAGGATTTACACTCCTTGCAGACAGCTGGTCATTGGCCTCCTTTTAGAGGGTCCTTGAGACACTTGGATATTTATCTGTGTCATCTGAATAGTAGGGTCACCTCAACAATGAAAGGACACAAGGCCGAAAAACATCCTGCAGCCAAGAAAGCTCCATTTGCAGCATTCAGGGACAAAAGTCGCTGAACAAATTTCTCATTTAACAACGTGAGTTTGGGGCTCCATTGTGGTCATAAATTGAGGACTACCTGTGTTAAAGTATGACTTATTAAATGTATTAAAACGATATAAACATAAAGTATGACTTATTAAACGTATTAAAACGATATAAAAATCACCACCCAACAGAAACTATTGAGCCCCGTTCAAATTTCTAAACAATAACAGCAAAAAAACATCTTCAGCTGACAAATGGAAGAACGAAGGAAGAAAGAAAGGAAAACAGGGTAGGGAGTAGAAGAACCGAAGCAGGCTTCTGAAAAACTCTAAGCAGGCTTGCCTCTGCCTTCTTGCTCCCTTCAAGGGTTAGGTCGACAGAGATCAAAGGCTAAAAACTTGGGCTGCCAATCCGTTCGGCAGTCCATCTCGATGGGCTGGATTTTATTGGAAATCCGACTCCCCGGGTGGTGCTCGTCTCTGATCTTTGATTTCCCAGATCGCTTGTGCCTTTTGTCTGCTGGTCCCTGCTCCTTTTTAACTCCTGTCTGTCATGGCAAGCTCAGCTCTACCCCACTCCCTCTCTCTCTCTCTCTCTCGTACTGCAGACAAAAAAAAAAAAAGCTGCAAGGGCTTTTCAACCCCTTGCAGTTTCATCTAAAGAAGGTGTAGGATTCAGAGGTGGGCTTCAAAAACTTTAGTGAGGAGTTCTCTGGGTGGGCGTGGCCACGTTGGGTGTGGTCTTGTCGGCCCAGTCGGCCTCCTGCACCACAGCGTCGTGTGTGTGTGTGTGTGTGTGTGTTTGTCCTCCCCAGGCTCCAAGGGCTTTCCTTGAGCTTCAAGGAGGATGAAAATGGCCTCCCCAGGCTCCGGAGACCCTCTGGAGCCTGGAATCGGGCCTGTTTCCGGTTTTCCCGAACTCCCAGTAGGCTCGTTTTTCGCCCTCCCTGAGCTTCCATGAACGTCCTGCACTTACCTGCATCCAAAATGGGCCGCGTGGGGACTCTTGGGAGGGGAGGGTCAGGGTGGGTGGGGCAGGAAACCCTACACCAGTGATGGCTAACCTTTTTGCCATCGTGTGCCAAAAACAGGGATAGTGCGGGGGACTTGCAGGTGTGCGTGCCCACACCCATAATGCAATGCACCTCGACCACTAGAAAGCCTTGAGCCTGGGGAGAGCAAAAAACGGGCCTTCCCCATCCCCGGAGGCCCTCCAGAGGTCAGAAACAGTCTGTTTCCCAACTTCCGGTGGGCCCAGAAGGCCCGAAAATCAGCTGGCCGGTGCACACATGCGCACTGCAGCTGAATTAGGGCAATGCTCGCGTGCCCACCGTTATGGCTCCACGTGCCACCTGTGGCACCAATGCCATAGGTTCGCCATTGCCTCCCACCGGCCGGTTTGCTCCCACCGAGAGGGCCTCCTCAGGGTGCCGTCAGCCAGACAGTACCGTCTGGCGACCCCCAGGGGGAGAGCCTTCTCTGTGGTAGCTCCCACCCTCTGGAACGATCTTCCTCCAGAGTTGAGAACGATCTCCGACCTCCAGACTTTTCGTCGGGCCTTAAAAACATATTTTTTTTCAGCTTGCTGGCTTGGCCTGATCCCTGTTAAATTTTTAGAACTTTTAGAGTTTTGATATTGATTTTAAATTGAATTGTTTTAATTATCGGCTAAATTTATATTTGTTGTTTTAAAATTTTAACTTTCGTGTACCTTGTTTTTTCTCTGGCTGTTCGCCGCCGTGAGTCCGTAAGGAGAAGGGCGGTATATAAATCAAATCAAATCAAATCAAATCAATCAAATCACCCTACACCCTACAGGAGTGGGATTTGGGGGTTCTCCGAACTGCACAGAATCTTAGCTGCGAACCCCCAGCAGCCCACCCCTGAAAAAAAAAATCTCTTGCATTGGTTAGCAAAACGTCCAGCTATCCAGCAGGCCCGATCCGTCTGTGTCTCCCCGCACTGCCTCCACCCCAGTGCAATTGGGAGAAATTTACCCGAAAGGCAAAAATCCAAACAAATTAAATGCAGGAGCCAAATATTGCCCCCCCCTTTCCAAACAACTGAGGGACATCATTAATCAGACGGTAACGCCAGCTCTCTTCTGAGAAGACAAGGCAAAAAATGATGAATGTAACGTTTCTGGGGCAGACAACGGTCTTTTCGAGCCCTCCCGCAGCAGAAAAATAAGCTTCTAAGCCTTCCAGCAAACGCAGGATTAATCGCTTTGCCCTTGAACCAGGGTCTTTCTAGTATATACAGTCTCTGCATGTTGTATTTAAACAAGGAGGGAGGGGGGCAGCGTGGGGCCACCTCGCTCCCTTTGCTAATGTTTGACTCTTCATTTATTTAAAGTTGTCCAGACACAGCCAGGGGTACTTTGGGCAATATTTATTCTTGTTTAACCTGCCTTGAAATGAGTGTGTTTCTCTCTCTCTGTGTGTGTGTGTGAGTGTGTGTGTGTAGCACTTGGGTCAATGCCATCAATCTTATGAGACAACCCCCGCCCCCCAACTGTTCCACACTGTTCAAATTAACTCTACCTGGGTTCACCCGGGGAGAGGAGGTTCAATTGACAAATGATACGTTTTAGTCACCTGAGGCCAGTAGAAAAGAACTTCGGAAGCTCAGGGTTGAAGTGTTGGGTTCTTGGTGCTCTCCGAGCTGAGTGGTTTTTCTGCACACGTTTCATTACCCAACTTGGTAACATCATCAGTGCTAGGGTGACGTATCTGGATTACTTGTGGGCGCTCCATTGATGGAGGTTTTCAAAAATAGACGGGACAATCATTTGACCGGGACGGCATAAGGTCTCTTGTTTGAGTAGGGGGTTGAAGTAAAAGATCTCCAAGTTTGGCTCTCCTTTCCTCTCCTCTCCTCTCCCACTATCCGTTTCCCTTTTCCTTTCCCCTTCCCCTTCCACCTCCCTCTCCTCTCCTCTCCTTTCCTCTCCTCTTCTCTCCCTCTCCCTTCCCCCTTCCCTCTCTCCTTCCCCCTCCCTCTCCTCTCCTCTATCCCTTCCCCTTCCTCCTCCTCTCTCCGCTCCTCTCTCTCCTCTCCTCTCCCTCTCCCTTCCCCTTCCTCCTCCCTTCCCCTTCCCCTTCCTCCTCCCCCTCTCCTCTCCTCTATCCCTTCCCCTTCCTCCTCTCTCTCCTCTCCTCTCCTGTCCCCCTATCTATTCCCTTTCCCCTTCCACCTCCCTCTCCTCTCCTCTCTCTCCTCTCTCCTCTCTCCTCTCTCTCTCCCTCTCCCTCTCCCCATCCCTTCCCGTTCCTCCTCCCTTCTCCCTTTCCCTTCCCCTTCCTCCTCCCCTCCCCTCCCCTCTCCTCTCCTCTATCCCTTCCCCTTCCTCCTCTCTCTCCTCTCCTGTCCCCCTATCTATTCCCTTTCCCCTTCCACCTCCCTCTCCTCTCCTCTCTCTCCTCTCCTCTCCTCTCTCCTCTCTCTCTCCCTCTCCCTCTCCCTCTCCCTCTCCCCATCCCTTCCCGTTCCCTTCTCCCTTCCCCTTCCTCCTCCCCTCCCCTCCCCTCTCCTCTATCCCTTCCCCTTCCTCCTCTCCTCTCCTGTCCCCCTATCTATTCCCTTTCCCCTTCCACCTCCCTCTCCTCTCCCTCCTCTCCTCTCCTCTCTCCTCTCTCTCTCTCTCTCCCTCTCCCTCTCCCCATCCCTTCCCGTTCCTCCTCCCTTCTCCCTTCCCCTTCCCCTTCATCCTCCCCTCCCCTCCCCTCCCCTCTCCTCTCCTCTATCCCTTCCCCTTCCTCCTCTCTGTCCTCTCCTCTCCTCTCCCCCTATATATTCCCTTTCCCCTTCTCCTTTCTCTTCTCCTCTCCTCTCCTCTCCTCTCCTCTTCTACCTTCCCCTTCCTCCTCTCTCTCCTCTCCTCTCCTCTCCTCTCCTCTCCTCTCCTCTCCTCTCCCCCTATCCATTCGCTTTCCCTTTCTCCTCCTTCTCCTTCCTCTCCTCTCCTCTCCTCTCCTCTCCTCTCCCCTCCTCTCCTCTCTTTCATGCCCAAGATGGGACTAAAATTCATGGCAGCCTGGTGATTGGTCCAAAGTCACCCAGCCAGCTTTCACGACAGCTTTCAGGTGGAAACTAGATTTCACCATTTCCCGGTGATTGTCCCAAAATCAGCCAACCAGTTTTCATGCCTAAAGCGGGACTAGAACTCTCAGTCTCCTGATTTCTTTTCTTTTTCTTCTTCTTTTTTTTAAAGATTTTAAAACCAACTTTATTTAATATAAACAGATTAAAAAAAATACAGAATATTCTTAACTCTAAAAACGAAATATACAATTCAATATTACTTATATTCTAATATTAATAAACAAAATTATCTATCTATGATATTTAAGCATATAACCTTATATGTACATTAATCTTAACTTGCTGTTGACGGTATAAATTTGTTACCTTTAATTTCTTGACGTATTTGGCATCTATGTTTTTTCCCTCACACTATTATCAAATATGGAATAGATGGTATGAATGGATTGATAGACAAGGGGGAAAAAAAATCAGTCTCCTGATTTCTAGTCTGGTGCCTTAAACCACTCGACCAAACCGGCTAATATTTATTCCATAAATAAGACATTTATCTCCACCTTGGTCTCAAAGGCTCTCCCAGGTGGAACTCAGAAAGAGAATTTCGAAAGGTGCTCAAAATACTGAAAGTGGAATTGGAGGCATATTTCATGCAATGTGGCGCTTCCCACAAAACCACAATAACTTTGCAATGCTTCTATCTACTTTTCAACAAATATAATTTTTATTCGGTCTCAGTTTTGATTCTTAAGCTGCTTGCTGAAACAGGTTTAACTGAGATTGCTGCGCTTCCTTCTTTATTATTAATATGCTTTAATCCCTTTGGTTTAACCGTTGTAAATAAAAGCAATGCAGCGTAATAGCAAATTGCTTTGTGCACTGTTATTATTGGAAAAGCCGGATAGAAATGCAGAAATAAAATACCAGTCTATCATGTGAATGTTCTAACGCAGATTAATCTGCCCATTTTCCAGACTATAATAAATCCTGTAATGAAACAATAACACAGAAGAACCGAATCAGACATAAACTCTAAAGCTGTGTATTTGGTATAGTTTGGGTTTCATGGAACAGCTTGCGTGATTGCCATAAACTAAGGTTGTTCAATGCCCCATAGCTTTAAGAATTTATATTTCAGCATTATAGGTAGGCACGGTGAATGTTTCAATCTATTGATTCATCTCTACCCATCGATTGGTAATAAAAACTTCAGAAATTCATCCCAGTTTTCTTAGTTAAGATCTTTACAGTCGTGATCAATACACAAACTTTAAATAAACACCAGCGGCAAGCTAAAACATACAAAACTTCTGCCGTCAAATATGTTTTTTTAAAAAATTTGATTTATATGCCGCCCTTCTCCAGAGACCCAGGGCGGCTGACAATGCGTTAAGCAATAGCCTTCATACTTTTGTATACAAAATCAGCTTATTGCCCCCACAAACTGGGTCCTCAATTTACCTACTTTAGAAACCTCTTATCTTCCTGAATTATAACCATCTGTGTTTTATTTCTTCCCTCCTCACTGTTTTTCCTTTCATATCTCCTCAGTTAGATCACAAGCCTAGGAGTGGTGTGGGGGCCTAGAGGTGGGGCTCTCAACTCACAATCAGGAGGCTGTGAGTTCAATCCTAGGTAGAGGCAGATATTTCTCTCTCTGGGCACAATGAGAATATATCTGCTGAACAAAACTCCATATTGGCAACGGGAAGGGCATCTGGCCATTAAAACACTCGGCTAGCTCCATTTAGTTGCCCAGACTCCCCCCTGCAAGGGATTATGGGATCATTAAAAGATGATGATGATTTAGATCACAGGCCTCCAGAGGCAGGGACCAGTGGTATAAAAGGCGCCCTCTTAATCCGTCAGCACAATCCACAGGTTCCAAATAAATACACCCAGTGAATTCAACTTCACTTCAGTTTAAGAGCTTGAACACTGAAAATGAAAGCTTTTTTTTTTTTTGGCAGTTTTCACAGCAATAGTGCGTTACCTTATCTGGTAGGAGAGGAAGGAGCTGCTAATTTCCCAGAGCGAAAGGAGCAATTGAAATACATCGAACTCTTGATACAAGAGACTCCGGTCTTCTGGATTCTTGATATAATTGACTTACAACAGCAAACAGAGAACAAAGATTGCTCTGAGGTTGCATACTGCATTAATGACGGTGGTGGGACGACTAATCCAGGTAAAGCTGAGTGAATAATTTGAGAGCACTCTGAATCCAGAAGGGGAGATGAATATATATATTTAGGATACACAAGACGCAAACTCCTACAAATTGCCACCAATCTATGTATGTATGTATGTATGTATGTATGTATGTATGTATGTATGTATGTGTATATATATGGCTGGCTGAAGAAGGCAAATAAGCCAGAAATAGATCTATCTCAGTCTCTCCCAAATCTTTAAACAGACAGCAAAATGCTGCTTTAATGTTTGAGAAAGCCTAGAAACTAGTGAATGAGATTTCACTGAACTATGGCTGTGAAACATCTTGATTTACGTATCATTAAAAGTCTGTTTTAAACTGAAACAGATAGAGTCTAGGACTTAGAATGTCCCAAGATCCATCCTCTCCATAGTTAGATATGTATAATTACGTCAAATGTAATTAAACATTAAATCATTGTACGATACAATCATCAACAATGTAGTGCATGGTTTTATAGTCCTGTCCAGTTTAGTTTATATTTTGTCATCCAAACATTATTACTAATGTTTGCAATTTGCCTGTATTCAACCTTCATGATTTTTTATTTTCATCTATATTGTTCAGCGCTGGACCATATGAACTCCATAGTTAGCTGATTGAAAAGCAAAAGACTCCCAAATGTCCACCCTCAACAAAAAGACGTATCTCTCATCCTCTCTGCGAAGCATCCAGACAGAGAGAGTCTAAGCTCGCCGAAAGAGGACAGGCAGAGGTGGGGAGGTGAGGGGGGGTGGAGTCAAGAGAGAAATCAGTCTGGAATCCTTACGTTCAACCCCTCGTGAATTCCATTCATTCTTATCTACAGTAGTAACCAAAATTGTGGAAACCTTTTGGGAAAAGTGTATTTTCTAAAACTAGCTAATAAGACCACTTTTTGGGGGGGAGTAGTACCATAAAATTACATATCAATGGAAAGATAATTTAATCAAGAATGTAATGCCATAACTTTCAGGAAGGATTTGCTATTAGAAGAGCAGTTACAGCATAAAGAAGAAAAGTGAAACACGTAGAAAAAACGAGATGTGCAAAATTTATCACGTCAGTTAATACTTAGTTGGGTAATCTTTAGCATGAATGATGGCCTTACAACGTCTTCCCATGGAGTGAACCAAGTCTTTGAGTTCTGCAGCTGTTCTCATGTGAAACCAAGATTGAATGATGGCTTCTATTAACTGGGTTTTATTGCTGGGTCGCTTATGACTAACAAGTTTCTTTAGTTGGCTCCATAGATTTTCCATTGGGTTAAGGTCTGGGCTATTCCCAGGCCATTCCAGCAGTGGAATAGGATTATCTTGAAACTCCATAAAAAAGTGGGGTTATTAGCCATCAAACCTCAAAAATACAGCTTCCCCGAAAGGTCTCCACAATTTTGGCCTTTACTGTAGAGCCAACTTAGTGCTGAATGTTGGTTGACTAGATCCTTTTAGCAATAAATCAGCTTAACTGGAACTTAATGTGTGGTCCTTATTTTCTGTGCCTCACAGCCTCCTTTTATTACCTCATCTTTTTCAGAATCATGAGATCCAGAAACTTTCCTTGCTTAAAAAAAAAGAAAGAAAACTAGACAGCAAATTATTTGGCTTATTACCCTTTGTCTGTGCTTTACAGCACACCTCACTGAGGTGTACATTGATATGCAAAATGATTTAACTTATTATCAAATCCAATGCACAATATATAAAAGTCAACATTTTGTATCTATCCTTGGAATAAAGAGCTGTAAAACTCACATAATATGAATAAAATTCATATTAAAATTTGTGGTCACGGGTGATCACAAACGTGTGAAACATGTCACTCGCAGATATAAATTCTCCCTCTTTTTATTGCTTGTAATATACAAAAGGAAACAAGAACATTTAAAAAAAATGATACGTATCAGGGAAAAGTCAAAGAAAGAGGGGGAAAAAAATCTAAATATTATCAATTATATGTATTAGAACACTAATATGTAGAAAAGGAAAACATCTTTTTTAAAGTAACAAGTTAAATCTTGACTACCCAGAATAATATTGATCAACTGTGCTTCTGTGTCGAAAAGAAATTAGTCCGTAGGAGGAGAAAGAAGACATAAAATCAATCTAAGATTTGTAAATATAAATGATTTATACACACACATTGATAATCTGTACATTTAGATTTTCCTACAAATGCACCTGTAGCTGGCAGAAAGGAGGTTTTATGTGGCACATTAAATCATTTCTCTCTCATTTGATGTAAATTTACAAGAGAAAAGGAACCAAGAATCAGCTTCTACAATTGGCCCTGCGATCTTTAGCATGCAATCATTGAATTGTAGAATCTTAGCTAAGATCTCATTTTGTAATCTGACCTCACAAAATCTCAAGATCATAAACCAACTTCCCAAAATCGTAGCTCATAACCTGACTTCACAAGATCTCAATTCGTAATTCAACATTACAAAATCTCAGCTCCTAATCCAACTTCCCCAAAAATCTCAGCTCATAATCTAACTTCAAAGACTCAACTCATAATCTGACCTCACATGATCTCAGTTCATAATGCAACCTCGCATGATCTCGGTTCATAATCCAACCTCACAAAATCTCAGCTCGTAATCGGACCTCAAAAGATCTCAGCTCATTATTCCAATCTCACAAGAACTCGGCTAAAAATTTGACCTCACAACATCTCAACTCATAATCTGACATCTCAACTCATAATCTGACCTCACAACATCTCAACTCACAATCTGACCTCACAGCATCTTAGAGCACAATGCAACCTCATAAAATCTCAGCTCATAATCTGACCACTCTTCACCTGGTTCCATCATTCAGTAGCCATGTTCTCTTGTGGTTTATTATTCTGGGTCCAATCTTGAAAACAAGCCCTGTTGACAATCAAACCTTCAATCTTAGAGATGAAAAATGGTTTTCTAAGTAGAGCCCAAATCAATTCCAGCACTGTTATCTGGCTGGAAGAATAAAAGATGGAAAATAACAAGATGCTGTCAAGGTTACATCGTGTAGCTGAGAAGAGGATATAGAAGGTTTACAACACCAAGTCCTTCATTTCCTGTAGACAAAGCTCTCCATCTTCAGTGCTTTATGGCGTCCTTTACCAAGCCTTTTAAAGATCTAAGGGTATCATTAAACCAGATGGAAATAAAATCAGAAGTGGGATTTAAGGGTTTACAAGCTAGCTTTGGTGTCAGACAACCAACAATGTAGGACCCACAGTAAAAAAGCAGATGCCAAATAGCCTCTAGAAAAATCCGAAATGGTTTGCTTCTGTAGCTCAGTACACAAATAAAGGACAATAAAATAAAAGATTGCCTAGGCTCTTATCTCTCAAGGCATTCTACCCCAGATGCAGCTGGGATATCAATTTCAAGCATCTTCCTTCTCTCTCTTGAGGGCATCACTGTTCTCATTCGAGCAAATGGCTTGCCCACCTCATCGAGATCTAAGACACACAAGGAAGCTATTAAAGAAAGATTTACTCCAATCAAAAATATCAGGCGAGTCACCACTGGAAAGGCGCTAAGTCCTTTTTGCAATTTTACTCACCAAGAAGGGTTCACACCACGCCCCAGTAGAAGTGGGCTGCCCAGGATACGAGATCCTCAAAATAATATTGGCAGGAGAATTCTAGTTCCTTCGGGATTTATCCACAAGGAGTCCTGGAAAGAGATCAGGAAGATAGGATCAAGTAAGTTTGCTATGCAACTTTTTTTTTAAAAAAAAATCATCATCATCAAACACTGGAAGTTTTTTAGAAGATGTTGGATAACCCTTTGCCTGAAGTGGTGTAGAGTTTCCTGCCTAAGCAGGGGGTTGGACTAGAAGACCTCCAAGGTCCCTTCCAACTCTGTTATTCTATTCTATTCTATTCTATTCTATTCTATTCTATTCTATTCTATTCTATTCTATTCTATTCTATTCTATTCTATTCTATTCTATTCCATTCCATTCCATTCCATTCCATTCCATTCCATTCCATTCCAATTTCTTATTCTATTCTATTCTATTCTATTCTATTCTATTCTATTCTATTCTATTCTATTCTATTCTATTCTATTCTATTCTATTCTATTCTATTCTATTCTATTCCATTCCATTCCATTCCATTCCAATTTCTTATTCTATTCTATTCTATTCTATTCTATTCTATTCTATTCTATTCTATTCTATTCTATTCTATTCTACTCTACTCTACTCTACTCTACTCTACTCTACTCTACTCTACTCTACTCTATTCTATTCTATTCTATTCTATTCTATTCTATCATCATCATCATCATGCGAAAACATCAATAAAGTGGTAAATAAATAAAAGTGACCAGGTATTAACCAGTTTGTGGGGGTAGGTTTTTGTTATTTATTTATTTATTTATTTATTTATTTATTTATTTATTTATTTATTTATTTATTTATTTATTTATTTATTTATTTATTTATTTATTTATTTATTTATTTCATGTATTTATATGCCGCCCTTCTCCCAAAGGACTCAGGGCGGCGAACACAAGTTAAAAACATGTACAACAAAATCCCATTTTAAACCAAATAACTAATTAATAATAAATAACAAAACCCTGAATCGGAGTCAGCCTATTTGCTTGAACAGCCAAGTTTTCAGGTCCCGACGGAAGGAGCGGAGATCAGGAGCCGTCCGGAGCTCGGTAGGTAACTCATTCCAGAGGGTGGGACCACCCACAGAGAACGCCCTACCCCTGGGCGCCGCCAGATGACATTGGCTTGCCGTTGGAACCCTGAGGAGAGTGGCCCTATGTGAGTGGACAGGATGGTGGGAGGCAGGCAGGAGGAGATCATGCAAATATCCCGGACCTAAGTCATGTAGGGCCTTATAGGTGAGAACCAGCACCTTGAAGCAGACCCGGAGAACCACTGGTAACCAGTGCAGTTGATGCAGGAGGGGTGTTATATGGGAGTAATGAGGGGCTCCCGTAACAACCTGTGCGGCTGCATTCTGGATCAGCTGGAGTCTCCGGGTGCATCTCAAGGGCAGGTCCATGTAGAGGGAATTGCAGTAATCCAAACGGGAAGTAACCAGGGCATAAGTGACAGTGCGAAGGTCATCTCGGTCCAGGAAAGGGCACAGCTGGCGCATGAGGCGAACCTGTTAATTGGCATCACCAAGACTCCCCAGACAAAGAAAGAACTCTCAGAAATCAATTCTGCTTTATACTGCATTAGTGAGACCATACTTGGAATACTGCATCCAGTTCTGGTCACCATGATACAGAAAAAAAAGATGTGGAGACTCTGGAAAATGTGCAGAGAAGAGCAACAAAGATGATTAGGGGACTGGAGGCTAAAACCTATGAAGAACGGTTGCAGGAACTGGGTATGTCTCGTTTAATGAAAAGAAGGACTAGGGGTAACATGATAGCAGTCTTCCAATATCTCAGGGGCTGCCCCAAAGAAGAGGGAGTCAAGCTATTCTCCAAGGCACCAGAAGGCAGGACAAGAAGCAATGGATGGAGATTAATCAAGGAAAGAAGCAACCTAGAACTAAGGAGAAATTTCCTGACAATAGGAACAAATAATCAGTGGAACAACTTTCCTTCAGAAGTTATGGGTGTCCAACATTGGAGGTTTATAAGAAGAGATTGGACAGCCATTTGCCTGAAATGGTATAGGGCAGGGATGGCTAACCTTTTTGCCATCGTGTGCCAAAAGCGGGGGCAGCACAGTGGGGTCACACGCATGCGTGCCCACATCCATAATTCTATGTGCCCCACACCCCCATGTTCCTCCCAGCTTTTGGCACGTGATGGCCCAGTGGGCCCGGTAGGCTCGTTTTTTGCTCTCCCGAGGCTCCAGAGCCTTTCTAGGAGCCTGGGGAGGGCAGAAACGGCCTCCCCCACACCAAGAGGCCCTCCAGAGGCTGGAAACAGTGTGTTTCCTGACTTCTGGTGGGCCAGAAGGCCCGAAAATTAGCTGGCTGGCGCACGCATGCATATCAGAGTTGAGCTCGCGTGCCCACCAATATGGCTCCGCATGCCACCTATGGTATCCATGCCATAGGTTCGGCATCATGGGTATAGGGTCTCCTGCTTGAGCAGGGGGTTGGACTAGATTCTCTACATGGGGCTCCCCTTGAGGAACACCCGGAGGCTCCAACTGGTCCAGAATGCGGCCGCGCAGGTGATTATGGGAGCGACATGGCGCTCCCACGTAACACCTCTCCTGCGCGAGCTGCATTGGCTCCCAGTGGCCTTCCGGGTGCGCTTCAAAGTATTGGTTCTCACCTTTAAAGTGCTCCATGGCTTAGGGCCTGGGTATTTACGAGACCGCCTTCTGCTACCGATAACCTCCCACTGGCCAATACGGTCTCACCGAGAGGGCCTCCTCAGGGTGCCATCGGTCAAGCAATGTCGGCTGGCGACCCCCAGGGGGAGAGCCTTCTCTGTGGGGGCACCCACCCTCTGGAATGAGCTACCCACCGGAATATAACTGATCCCGGACCTCCATACTTTCCGTAAGGCCCTGAAGACTTTTTTATTCCAGCAAGCCAGCCTAGCCTAAATAGGTTTTTAAATTATATAGGCATGGGGTTTTAAATTGGGAGGCCGATCGATTTAATTTATTTTAGCTATCTTAACTTTTATACTGTATGTATTTTAATTTCGGCTGTCCACCGCCCTGAGTCCTTTGGGAGAAGGGCGGTATATAAATTCAATTAATAATAAATAAATAAATATATATATATAAATAGAAGACTTCCAGGCTCCCTTCCAACCCTATTCTATCCTAGGATATTCTATATTCTCGGTTCTATGGTGTTTTTGCAATTTATGGAATCCGGATCTAATACAATTTGCACCTTTGTTGACTTTAGTTTTCCCTTTGGGCCATTCTTGCTTGTCAGTTGCTTTATGGATAGCGTGTACAGAAAAAAAGAGACACGTCAATACAAACACTGCAGTTCACCTCTGTGACAAATCCTGGGAGCAAACCCCGTTGCCGGAAGCCTTCTTCCGCCTCCTAAAGTTTCTCTTTCCAAAGCTAAAAGGAAACCAAGTGACCAGTTCAATATTGCTTTACACTTCAAGGTCGTATGTTTGATTGTCTGCAGAGGCTTTGTAGAGCAGCACTTTTGAGCTGGTTATTTTGATTAGAAAGGAAACACAACAAAGCCCCGAGCTTGAGAAGAGTTGCTAACTTTCAGGTTAGGCAGCATTTCGGGTCACTTTCAAAGCCCAGGGGCTCCTCCAGACATGAGTGCAGTTGCCACATTAAAAGGAATTGAGAGCTCTGTTTATTTTATTTAGCGCGTGGCATCTACAGAGGTCATGAAATCACAAATACACAGATTTAGTGTACGGTAAATAAAGCCTCGATAGATAGATAGATAGATAGATAGATAGATAGATAGATAGATAGATAGATAGATAGATAGATAGATAGATAGATAGATAGATAAAGATGAATGGATGGATGGATAGCTAGATGGATGAATAGATACAGACAGAGAGAGCTAGCTAGCTAGGTAGATGGATGGATGGATGGATAGATAGATAGATAGATAGTTGGATGGATGGATGGATAGATGGATAGATGGATAGATGGATAGATGGATAGATGGATAGATGGATAGATGGATAGATGGATAGATGGATAGATGGATAGATGGATAGATGGATAGATAGATGGATAGATACAGATAGAGAGATAGATAGGTAGATAGATAGATAGATGGATGGATGGATAGATGAATAGTTGGATAGATAGATACACATAAAGAGAGCTAGCTAGGTAGGCAGGCAGGCAGGCAAGCAGACAGGCAGGCAGGCAGACAGACAGACAGACAGACAGACAGATGATAGATAGATAGATGGATAAATGTATAGATAGATGGATAGCTAGATGGATGGATAGCTAGATGGATAGATACAGATAGAGAGATAGATAGGTAGATAGATGGATGGATGGATAGATGGATAGTTGGATAGATAGATACACATGAAGAAAGATAGATAGATAGATAGATAGATAGATAGATAGATAGATAGATAGATAGATAGATAGATAGATAGATAGATAGGTAGGCAGGCAAGCAGGGGCAGATAGATAGATAGGTAGATAGATAGATAGATTAGATGGATGGATGGATGGATGGATGAATGAATGGATAAACGGATAAATAGATGCATAGATAAATGGATGGATATAGATAGGTAGATAGGTAGATGGATAAATAGATGGGTAGATAGATGGATAGATACAGATAGAGAGATAGGTAGGTAGGTAGGTAGGTAGTTAGGTAGATAGGTGGATGGATAGATGGATAGATGGATACAGATAGAGAAAGATAGCTAGATAGATAGGTAGGCAGATAGGTAGGTAGCTAGATAGATGGATAGATGGATGGATAGATAGATAGATACAGATAGAGACATATAGATACCGTGTTTTCCCGAAAATAAGACCCTGTCTTATATTTTTTTTGAACCCTGAAATAAGTGCTTGGCCTTATTGTCATGCGCTCGAAAGCCCAATTGGGCTTATTATCAGGGGAATGTCTTATTTTGGGGAAAACAGGGTAGGTAGGTAGGTAGGTAGGTAGGTAGATAGATAGGGACAAGACTTACTTAACATCTGTCTTGCTTAGCAATAGAAATTTTGGGCTCAACTGTGGTCGTAAGCCGAGGACTACATAGATTTGAATAGCGTTCTGGCAATCTTAAGTCCAAACAGCCTGCTTGAGCTTCGCTTCCTTTTTATTGTGCAATCGGTGAGGCTTTCTGAGGGGAAAGCAGGTCATCTGAAAAGGCCTCCGAGTTCTTTTACTGTGGAACATTCGTAGCCTCAAAGAAACAACCGCATGCAACCCGCCATTTGATTTGACTTTCGCTTGTAAGGTCTCGCAAGAGACGGCATGAAATCCTAGAGGCGATTCCGCTGTGATTTGTCACTCCATTCCTTCCTCTCTTTTTTTTTTCCCCGCTCCCCTTCAAGGGGAGGAAAAATGGTTTCTGTTTGTATTTTTCTACTGTTCCTTCAGGGTTTATTCTCTGCTTGTGTGTGGCATTGTTTTTACTTCAATTCCTTTAATTTACAGGAGACAGAATGGAGAATACCAGGGTTGGAAGGGGCCTTCGAGGCCTTCTAGTCCAACCCCCTGCTCTGGCAGGAAACCCTACGCCATTTCAGACAAAATAGTTGTCCCATCTCTTCTTAAAAGCCTCCAGTGTTGGTTCTTCTGATCCGTGAGATGATAGCCTCCTTGTGTTGTTTTGCATCTCTGTGGTTTTAAAGGCTGCTTCTAAGAATGAATAACAGAACTAACAGAGCTGGGAGGGACCTTGGAGGTCTTCTAGTCCAACCCCTTCCTCAGGCAGGAAAGCCTATAGCGTTTCAGATTAATTGTTGTCCAATCTCTTCTTTAAAAGTGGTGGAGCAGCCACAACTTCTGGAGGCAAGTAGTTCCACTGACTAATTCTTCTCACTGTCAGGAAATTTCTCCTTAGCTCTAGGTTGGATCTCTCCTTGATAAATTTCCATCAATTTAATTTAATTTAATTTAATTTGATTTGATTTAATTTAATTTAATTTTTAAATTTATTTTATTTTATTTTATTTTATTTTATTTTATTTTATTTTATTTTATTTTATTTTATTTTATTTTTTTATTATTTTATTTTATTTTATTTTATTTTATTTTATTATTTAATTTAATTTAATTTAATTTTTTAATTTAATTTAAAATTTAATTTAATTTAATTTTTAAATTAAATTTAATTTAATTTTTACTGGCGCTTAGAGCTCTCATGGGAACAACTTACAGGTAGTCTTCAACTTATGACTATTTGCTTAACAACCATTCAAAGTTAAAATGGAGCCCTCCCCCAAAGGGACTTATGATCCTTTTCCAAAGTCCCATTGGCCATGGGCCCTCCCCCCGGTCATGTGACTGGATTTTGGGGGCTCAGCAAACCAGTCTCTGCATTTACGGCCTTTTGTAGCATCCCATGGTCGTGGTGTCCATGATTTAGCAATAGCACTAGCACTAACAATAGCCCTTAGATTTATATACTGCTTTATACTGCTTTACAGCCCTCTCTAAGCAGTTTGCAGAGTCAGCCTATTGCCGCCAACAATCTGGGTCTTCATTTTACCCACTTCGGAAGGATGGAAGGCTGAGTCAACCTTGAGCTCGTGAGATTTGAACTGCCGAACGGCAACTAACAGTCAGCTGAAGTAGCCTGCAGTGCTGCACTCTAACCACTACGCCATCTCGGTTCATTTACAAAACCAGTATTTAGTTTAAGTTTTTGGCAAAAACTCTCCATAGAGAACAATGGGTTCATTTAACAACCGCAAAATTCACTTAACAAATACATATTCACTTAACGACTCCAGCAAAAAAAAAAGGTTATAAAATCAGGTCAGTCATGTGACAACCTCCTTTATGACCGTCACGACTTATGACCGTAATGGGCAAGTTCCATTACGGTCGTACGTCGAGGACTACTCATGTTTTTGTTCACATTATAGTCTCATCCTTCATTGACCTTGAACAAGCTGTATATTTTAACGACCACACAGGGATGGGATTCAGCCGGTTCAGACCAATTCAGGCAAACCAGATGTTAATTTTAATCTGGTTCCCCGAACTGGTAGTTGCAAGGACTGGCTCACCCCGCCCAGCCCCTCCCAGGAGACTCCATGGGGCCCGTTTGGGATGCCAGGTAAATGCAGGGCCTGAGCGGAGGCTCTGGGAGGGCGAAAAATGGGCCTACCAGAAGTCCGGAAGTTGATAAATGGGCCTGTTTCGGGCCTCTGGAGCCCGGGGGAGGCTGTTTTCACCCTCCTGGAAGCTCAAGGAAAGCCTCTGGAGCCTGGGGAGGGTGAAAACAGCCCCCCGCCCACCACGGAGGTCAGCAAAGTTCTTTGAAGCATCTCTGGCGTTCCAAAATGAACGAAATCATTTTGTCTTGTGAAACAGCAATTTTGGCCTGGCTCAAACGGAGGGGTTTAATCAGCATGCCTCTTGCTAGGTTTTCCGGGGCTGATATGTCCTTGGGGGGCACCTTGACCCATAATGCAACTCCTGAATTATCGCATTTTTAGCTTGATGTGAAAGCTGGACGTATGGGAAAAAAAATTTAGAACAATTTCCTTTCCAATTTTCAGAGCTGCTCCTGAGTTGATAAGCAGAAAAATGCTGTGTGAAGCTGCAGCTTGGTCTGTAACCCCACCCCGAAATGAAAAGGAAAATAATGTGGAGGGGGGGGGGGTATAGAGCTGGGGAAGGAGAGGATTGTGAGAAGAGAGGATAGAGAAACTCACATGACCCGGAGGAAAAATTAAGAAAAAGAAATGCAATTCCCTGGCACTTGTGTAATATTGTTACTATGTGATGGACAAAAATTGATCTGCATTCCTCTAAGATTTGAACCCTAAACTTTAGCCAAGTCTGGGGTGTGTAAACCCAGTCTGAACTGAAAAGGACAAAAACAGCACCAAGCAACGGTGCAAAATTTAGCAACTGTTAACAAAAAGTTAATCAGTTTGGTCTAATGGTTAAAGCACCAGGCTAAGAAAGAAGAGACTGTGACTTTAAGTCCCCCCTAAATCATAAAAGCCAGCTGGGTAACTTTGGGCCAATCACCATGTGATTGTGAGTTCTAGTCTTGCCTTAGGTCTGAAAGCCGGATGGGTGACTTTGGGCCAATCACCAGGAGACTGTGAGCTCTAGTCTCACCTCAAGAATGAGCCAGATTGGTGACTTTAGTTTAGTTTAGTTTAGTTTTATTTGATTTATATACCGCCCTACTCCTGAAGGACTCAGGGCCGTGTACAGCCACAAGTTAAAATACATAAATACAAAATTTAAAAGCGAAATAAAACCGAATTAAACAATTTGGCCCAAGACAAATTTAAAACACCCCAATAAATTAAGAACAAATTTAAAATTTACATTATAAAAGGGAAAAAGAAAGTTAAGAAAGTTAGGCCAGGCTAGCCTGATGGAATAAAAAGGTCTTGAGAGCGCAGTGGAAGGTGCGTAGATCCGGGATCCTCCGTATCTCTGGGGGGAGCTCATTCCAGATGGTAGGTGCCCCCACAGAGAAGACTCTCCCCCTGGGGGCCGCCAGTCGACATTGTTTGGCTGACAGCACCCAGAGAAGCCCCTCTCTATGAGAATGTACCAGCCGGTGGGAGGCTATTGGTGGTAGTAGGCGGTCCCGTAGATAATCAGGTCCTAAGCCATGGAGCGCTTTAAAGGTGGTAACCAAAATCTTGAAGCGCACCTGGAAGACCACCAGCAGCCAGTGCAGCTCACGCAGGAGAGGTGTTACATGGGAATGCCATGTCGCTCCCATAACCACCTGCGCAGCTGCACTCTGCGCCAGTTGGAGCCTCCGGGTGCTCCTCAAGGGGAGCCCCATGTAGAGAGTGTTACAGTAGTCCAGGTGGGAAGTGACGAGGGCGTGAGTGACCGTGCGTAAACTTTGGGCCAATCACCATGTGATTATGAATTCTAGTATTGCCTTGGGTTTGAAAGCCAGTTGGGTGACTTTGGGCCAATCACCAGGAGACTGTGAGCTCTAGTCCCGCCTTAAGAATGAGCCAGACTGGTGACTTTGGGCCAATCACCATGTAATTGCGAATTCTAGTCTTGCCTTAAGTCGGAAAGCCAGATGGGTGACTTTGGGCCAATCACCAGGAGACTGTGAGTTCTAGTCCCTCCTTTAGCCATGAAACCCAACTCTGTGTCTTTGGGCCAGTCATTCTCTCTCAGGCTAACTCACCTCCCATACATGTTGTTGTGGGGAGAAAAGGAGGAGGAAGGTGTGTTGAATATGTTTCTCGCCTTGAATTATTTGTAAAAATAGCAAACAAACAAACAAACAAATAAATATAAACCGAAGGTTGCATTTGATGGTGTGGCTCCATCAGTATCTGCAACAGGAACCAATGGCAAAACAAGCCTCATAACATCAGGTTGCAAATTTCAGCACCAGGATGCAAAAGATCTGAAGTAACATGGAGATTCTCAGTCATCCAGGTCATGGCTGTCCCAAAAAGGTTCTTTTTGCAAGAGGCAACTGGATTTCCTTGGTTTTTCTTTGAAGACATTTCACTTCTCATCCAAGAAGCTTCTTCAGCTCTAGATGGATGGTGGGGAATGGAAGGATTGATACTCCTTGCAGGCAGCTGGTCATTTGCATCCTTTTTAGAGAGTCGTTGAGGCCGCTTGTTGGTTTATCTGCATCCTCAAGGTCACCTGAGGGGTGCAAATGGGTGTGGAGCATTCTCGGAAGTGTGTTGTAGATAGATGACGCCGTATCCCTCTTCCCTCTGTTGAGGGAGGGCTGTTCAGTTTTGACCTAGATCCGTCATGGCGAACCTATGGCATGCGTGCCAGAGGTGGCACGCCGAGTCCACCGTTGCCAATTGCACTTCTGTTTTCCAGTGTGCACATGTAGCTGGTCTTCACAGGCACCGGAGTGCTGGAAAACAGCTGTTTTCCGGACCAATAAACAGCCCAAAAGCGGCCCAAAAAACACCCAAAAAGCAGGTATACGAACCCTGGCCAGCTGATCTTTGGATTTCTGGTTCTCCGGCGCATGCAAAGACCAGCTGGCTGGTGTGCATATGCGTGCCAGAAACCCAAAGATCAGCTGGCTGGATTTTCAGTGCTCTGGTGCATGCACATGCATGCACATGCATTCCGATTTGGGTACTTGGTGCCGAGAAAGTAGGCCATCATTGACTAGGTGGCCTCTTTGACCCCACTTTCGAGCCAGCTTTTCTTGCATGAGAAGCGAAACGACTTCAGAGGAAAAATCTAGAAAGTCCAGTTGCCTCTTGAAAAAAGGACCTTTTGGACTTCCGGTGGCGCCTTCCCCGTCGGCGGCGGGCTCCTCCATGCCCGCCGGCTTCTCGCCGCGTCAGAGCCGCCTTACAGCTGGCAGGCGGCTCGAACAACCTGCTCTTCGGCGGGAAGAGCAGGCAGAGCTTCTGGGGGGTGAGGCTGGGCCCCCTGAGTCGCCCCAGGATCGTTTCGTTTGTCCTGGGGAGGGCTCAGAAGGATGGCCCCCTCCCTACCTCCAGAGAAAGCTCCGCGACGAGACTGTCCTCCGCTAATTAGCTAATTAGCTAATTAGCGGAGCTAGACGCTGGAAGCAACACCACAGTCAAAGCGTCTATGGAGCAGAAGAAAAAACGAAGCAAGTATGGACTTTTTTTTTTTTTTACTGATTTTTTATTGATTTCTTGGAAGAGGAATGAGAGGAGGGGGGAAAGAGAGGAAGAGAAGTGAAAGTTTCTAAGAAAGTCTTTTAAGATGGCGACTGGTCTTAATTGAAAATGCCAGAGTGATTGAAAACGGAGGTTTTGAAATGAATACACTGTTATGGGAGAGTCACTTAAAGTAAGAAGAAATTTCTTTTTTTCTTGGATATTTTTCTTTTGAAAAGAACCAGCTGAAGAACAAAGCTGAGATGATGCAATTGTCTGGATTGGCAGAAGGGGACTTAAAAGAACTTATAACAATTTCTTTATCGAGCGTAGTTGACAAAATAAAAAACTCACAGAAGAATCTTGTGGATTTGACTGATGGAAAACATGACCAATTAAATCAAACTATTATTAAAGTAATTTCAGATCTTTCAAATGTGGTGATTGAAATGGAGGAGAAAGTAACTGAAATTAGCAGTAAATTTGGCTCCCAGATTCAAGAAATACAAGAAAGGTTTGTGGAAGCTCAGATTTGTAATCAGATTATACAGAATGATATTATCATGCTTCAAATTAAAACTATGGCCTCAGCAATCAGAGTAAGAGGTATTAAAGAAAACCAGAGAGATTTAAAAGCAACCATTGCAAAGGTCTTTGCTGAATTACTAGAGCTAGAGGACGAGATAATTCTTGGTTGTATAGAGAAAGTTTACAGAGTCAACTCACGAGTAGCCAAACAAAGGAATTTATCCAGAGATGTTGTTGTTTACTTTACTGATAAAAGGCTGAGAGATGACATCTTACAAAGGTCCTATTCTGCCAGAGTGCAAATAGAAGGTGAACAAATTAACATCTTTAAAGAATTACCACCGAAGGTTCTAAAGAAAAGGAAAGAATTTGCTTTCTTAACTAAGGAATTGAAGAAAAGTAATATCCCATTTAGATGGGATCTACCAGTTGGCATAATTTTTAGATACCATGGCGTGAGATATTCTTTGAATACTACTGAAAAAGCGGAACATTTTTATAAAAATATTTTTAAGGGAGCTTCGGAAGATCTTAAGAATAAGAAACAAGAAAGAGAGTTTGTAAAAGGTAAACAGAAGGATGAGACTCAAAGAATGAATCAAAGAATGTTAAAAGTACAAGGAGTGCAATCTGGTTCCTCGGAGGATCTTACTATGGACCTTTCAGATGGAAAAATAGAATACACCAGTGAACCTAGACTAGGAGCACCGGACCTTGAACTGCTGGAGCAAGATTTAAAAAATACTATAATTCAAGATGATCAGCAGCAGAGGTCCAATGCTCCGCAAGAAAAGGATGGTGATATCGAGCAGCAGGAACCAGAATTTAACGAGGAAATTCAACTGGTAACTAATGAGTGTCGTAAAATCCTTCACCAGATGCAGTTGTTATCAGAAAGCATGGAAAATGGTCATAAAATTCTTAAAGCTTATACTGATTTGGACTTATGGATTATAAAGTCTTCATCCTGATCTGGAGTTTTTTTTTTATTATTTTGAATTGGACTTAACATCTTGAGCAAGTTTAACAGAAGGCTGTAATGGTAGCAGCGTTCTGTGATTATCCTATCATAGTTTTTTTTTGGAACTTATTATCTAAGAGGAAGGAATGGAAATGAAAATATCTTACAACCAGAAGGAGTGAATAATAAAGGGTGGCAGGATTTGAAACAGTTTTTATAAGAACATCTGGGAATGCAGCTGCTAGGACTTTCTTCTCTTTTTGATTTTTTTGTCATTAAGGTTTGGCGGAGCTGCATTGGTTTTTTTTTTATGCTGTAATAGAATACGTTAGTTTGAATGTCTCTACCTTGAGGAGTGAATATCTTCGTGGTTGGATGTTATCTATATAGTAGCAGTGTTTTGTGATTACCCTATCATGGTTTTTTTTGGAATTTATTATCTAAGAGGAAAGAATGGAAATGAAAACGTCTTACAACCAAGAGTGGATAACAAAGGGTGGCAGGATTTGAAACAGTTTTTACAAGAACATCTGGGAATGCAGTCTCTAGGATTTTTATTTCCTTTTTTTCTTATTCTTTTGTTCCTAAGGTTTGGTGGAGCTGCATTGGGGTTTTTTTTTGCTGAAATAGAACACGTTAGTTTGAATGATTCTACCTACAGGAGTGAATATCTTCTTGGTTGGATGTTATCTATATAAAGTCACACGGGGGGTTTATGTGGAATGTTTTGTTTTACTGATGGGGGCAGACAGAAGATGAAGAGTATTGCATTGGATATAGGTGAAGAAAGAAGAATTAACTTCAATCAGGAAGAAGAGAAAACTGTAATTCGAGTTATGGAAAATTATAACAATATATGTATGATTATATTATATTGCATGTTTTTTCTTTGAAGGGGGGATTTTTGTGTTCTTGAATTAGGGGGAGTAGTTCGGATTAAACTATCTGGCATTATCTAATATGAATAAGTAAGTTATAGAATTTTGGAGTGATCGAGTATGGTATATGATTAGTAATGTTAGTAATGTTTCTTTTATTTTATCTTATTTTTTTTTCTTTTTTCTGTTTCTAAATTGGGTTAAATATCATAATGGCTATTTTTTCTGGTGTCTTTTCTTATTACAATATTGTTAATTTTAGACAGATATTTATGTTTATGGGGTTTTTTTTTGCATTATTTCATTTTATTTTTTTTCATCTTTTTTTTAATTCTTTTCTTTCTCTCTTTTCTCTTCCTCTCAACTTAGAATAGAATTGAGTATATAATAGTATTTGTTTTTCTTGCTGTTAAAAATTCTTGTTGTTTTTCTTTTTAAGAAATGTGTAGCGGAAGTCAGGGGTGGGATGGGGAGGGAGGGGTTGGGGTTGGGGGGAGGTTGGAGGGGATGGGAGGGTGGGGGTGGGGGCAGGGGTGAAAAAAGGGGGAAAAATTTTTTATTGTAAAACTTTTTCAATAAAAAAAAAAAAAAGAAAAAAGGACCTTTTGGGACAACCATGACCTGAAGGACTGAGAATATCCATAGACACTTGTGATATACATTATAATTTTTTGGTTATTGTCAGTGGTGGTATTCACCTGGTTTGGGCCGGTTCGGGCCGGTTCGGGGGAACCGGTAGTAGCGGTTAAATAGGGCCATCCTATTTAACCATGTTTTCTAAGCTGCGTGCATGCGTACAAGCCACACGCATGAGCAAAGCACATTCGGACAACCTTCCGTGCATGCGCTTTGCTTGTGCACGTGGCTTGCACCGAAGGTTGTCCGCATGTGCACGCTCACATTTTCGGTGTGTGGCAGACCGGTGGTAAAATGATGTGAAACCCATCTCCGGTTATTGTAATTTGTACTTGGACAACCAACTCAAGCGACAACTCAATTTCCCACCGCGTGTCTCACTTCGATCTATCAGCTTCACTTGAGCTTAGTTTGCACTGCCGTGCCATCTTAACCAAAAACGTATTTATACTCACACTCTAATATTTGGTTAGCGTAAATCACTATTGTCCTCTTATGTGAAGGAACGCAGATATGTCAAGTTTCCAAGAACAGATTCCACAGTAAATGCCTTTTGTATTGATTAGTCCTCCGAGAAGGACGAATAATTTTTCTCAATTATTATTATTATTTTTTTTAAAGCAAACATGTATTACAGTTCCTGGCCTACCTTTAAAAGGTATAACCTCCCGTTAACCTCCAACATACATTTCTGATTCTGTTCCCAAGGAGCTATTTAAAAACGAGACCATTTTGTATTTAAAGTATAAACAGGTACATTTGAAAAGGAATGATGGGGTTTGCACCATCAGAATCCTGCAAAAAATATTTAATTACCCAGCATTAATAAAACAGGCATTATGTGGAGAAAAGATTTATATTGCCTAAAATCTTTTACCTGCATTTAGGTAAGAAAAACCAAATGCACAGGTATACTGTGTTTCCCCCAAAATAAGACCCTGTCTTATATTTTTTGAACCCCGATATAAGCGCTTGGCCTTATTTTCGGGGAGGTCTTATTATTTTGGGGCGCATGGAGCAAGACGGGGCTCCTCTTGCCATCTTACAAACAGAATTTTCAACTCTTGAATCGGCCAGATGAACTAATTGGCAGCATTGGAGTTTCCGGCCTAATATGGCTTCGGGGTTTTCTGGAACACTGACACTTTTTATTTACTGTATTTTCCTGCGTATAAGACTACTTTCTAACACACAAAAATCTTCTCAAAAGTCGGGGGTCGTCTTATACGCCGGGTCTCATTCTCCTGTAACCAGGCAGACCAGCCCATAAGGCTCTGACGAGCCTTAAATGGCTCTGAGGAGGGTCGTCTTATACGCCCAGTCGTCTTATACGCCGGAAAATACGGGTACTTAATATAAATACTGTATTTTCCTGCGTATAAGACTACTTTCTAACACACAAAAATCTTCTCAAAAGTCGGGGGTCGTCTTATACGCCGGGTCTCATTCTCCTGTAACCAGGCAGACCAGCCCATAAGGCTCTGACGAGCCTTAAATGGCTCTGAGGAGGGTCGTCTTATACGCCCAGTCGTCTTATACGCCGGAAAATACGGTATTTATTTATAATCCAACTTCTATACCGCCTTTCTCCCTGAGGACCCAGGGCGGTGTGCAGCCAGCAGTAAAAACGGCGATACAAAAATTAAAACAATTTAAAACTAATTCAAAATTTGGCCGAATATTAAAAAAAACCCAACTAAAAAAACCCATTAAAAGTCCTCACGCTTGCTGAAACAATAGGATTTTCAAGGCCTGGCGGAAGGCACGAAGGTCGGGAATCCTGCGAATATCCAGGAGCAATTTGTTCCAAAGGGTGGGGACCCCCACAGAGAAGGCTCTCCCCCTGGGGGTCGCCAGTTGACATAATTTGACCGACGGCACCCTGAGGAGGCCTTCTCTATGGGACCGTACTGGTCAATGGGAGGCTATTGGTGGCAGCAGACGGTCTTGTAAATACCCTGGTCCTAAGCCATGGAGCACTTTAAAGGTGCTTCCTGAAAAAACCTCACGTCCTGTTCGCCTCTTTTTTATGTCTTATGGGAGGGGCCAATCATCTCCAAGCCTTACTGCCAAGTCGACCCTGTTTCCTTAATTGTTCCTGTCTCCTGGCAGCTCTGCGCATGCGCACACTGGGAACAGGCTCCCGCTGTTCTTCTGCCTCGCTG
Organism: Coluber constrictor foxii; assembly: GCA_038048745.1. Taxonomy (NCBI): domain Eukaryota; kingdom Metazoa; phylum Chordata; class Lepidosauria; order Squamata; family Colubridae; genus Coluber; species Coluber constrictor. The sequence continues at coordinate 11,783,312 of CM075962.1, read as the reverse complement.
ATGTCAGACTCCAGAGACTCCGGAGGCAGCAAAGAACTACCAGATGGCCTTGGCCCCCTCTCTGCCTCTGACTCAGAGCCCTCGTCCGAGCCTTCCCCAGACTTCAGGACTGACCCATGTTCCTCCCCAACCTCCTCACTGTCTGAATCTGCTGCCCTGTTGCTGGCGGGCTACAACAAACCTATAAAGTGTAATTCTTCCTAGATTACAGCTCAATCAGGGTTGGTTCAAACTGCACTCAAATGGAAGAGCAATCTATAAACAAAGAGAAGGACATTCTACTTGCATTTCAAGTGAAAAAGGATTCCTGCCTTGGAAAAGGCTTCCTTTTCTTCTGCTCTGTTGCAAGCAGCTGTCGAGGTACGATTCAGTGCAAATTTCCTACCAAGAGCCCGTTTAAATGATATTGCAGAAATTATTGTAATAGAAAATCTACTTTCCAGGCTGGCTGGAAATATAAACCGGCTGTGTTTTCAGCACAGATTGCTCACTTCTGCTGACATCCTGCATAGAGTCCCTTATTCCTTCCCTATAACTCCTTGATTGGGGTTTAAGGCCAAAAGGGGAGGGGAGGGGAGGGGAGGGGAGAGTAGAGTAGAGTAGAGTAGAGTAGAGTAGAGTAGAGTAGAGTAGAGTAGAGTAGAGTAGAGTAGAGTAGAATAGAATAGAATAGAATAGAATAGAATAGAATAGAATAGAATAGAATAGAATAGAATAGAACAGGGAATGGAATGGAACGGAACGGAATGGAATGGAACGGAATGGAATGGAACGGAACAGAACAGGAAATAGAGTCGAGTTGAGTCGAACAGAACAGAACAGAACAGAGCAGAGCAGAGCAGAACAGGGAATAGAAGGGATACGACACCACCCATCTCCTGTTTACAACCCAATTCTTTCAGCAGTTCCAAGAAGGCTCCACACCCATTTGCACTATTCAGGTGACCCTGAGGGCACAGATAAACCCCCCCAAGTGGCTTCAATGACCCCCAGTGGGAGTACTAACAACCAGATGACTTGCAAAGAATATAAATCTTTCCCCGCCCCTCCCCCATTCAGTCAGAACCAAAGAAGCTTCTTGGATGAGAAACGAAACGCCTTCAAGGAAAAACAAAGTCCAGTTTGCCTTTTGAGAAAGCACCTTTTGGGACAGAAAGTCAGAAACTGGTGACAGTCGAACTCACCTTTTCTCACTTTTAGGGATACAATCATCTCCAGGAAACAAATTATAGCCAATGTAGAAAAAACTCAGCACTCGTTTACCATGCTTCCCCAAAAATAAGACCCTGTTATAGTATATGGGAGTTATTTTATCAAAGGTTAGAGAATAAATATGAAAATTAGAAATAAAAACAGAGGGGTGAAATATTGAAAATGTATTACAAAGTCAAATAAGCTAAGAAGAGAAATGTTACAATACTGTGTTTCCCCCAAAATAAGACCCTGTCTTATATTTTTTTGAACCCCGAAATAAGCGCTTGGCTTTATTTTCAGGGAGGTCTTATTATTTTGGGGCGCATGGAGCAAGATGGGGCTCCTCTTGCCGTCTTACCTGATTTCCAGCTCTGCATTTAAATATTTTTGGGGAGGGTTTATTTTCGGTGGGGGGGGGCGGCTTATTTTAGCACATGCGCTCAAAAGCCTGATTGGGCTTATTATCAGGGGATGTCTCATTTTTGGGGAAACAGGGTAGATCAGCGATGGGATTCCCTAACCTTCCCTACCGGTTTGCAAATGCGAGCGCGCACATTTACACATGCGCACGGCCTTCTGCACATGTGCAGTGCTCGCGCATTACATCCAGTTGGGTGGGCGGAGACTCCCGCATTCGCCGCTACCTGTTTGCCCAATCTGGAGAGAACTGGCTGAATCCCACCACTGATCTAAATGGGGCTAGGTTTGAATGCTAACGCCACATTTGACCTGGCTAAAAAAGGCTCCTCGTTTGAGCTCACTTCATTTTCTGTTTACAAAGGCTTTAAATTTTAGAAGGTTGCTTGGCTCTACATCCTGTATGTGGCCAGCCTGCACTCATGGACTGATCAATGGTCACCTCCCAGCTGCTATCCTGGAGGTATCGGTGACGAATAGGCACCGATCTGATGTTCACAGACCTTCAACGTACATAGGCCATCTCGCCGATCCCTTTGGGAGCGTGCCAAATTTTTGCAAACCGCAGGAAAAGATGCAAGACGGATGAAATCCATGGAGTGAAAGAGAAGGGATAAGGAAAACAAACAAATCTAATAAACTTTTCCATTTTTCAAGCCATCCTTATTTCGTCAACGTTCCCTCCTCCTCCTCCTCCTTCTCCTTTCCCTCCATCACCACCACCAAACCCACTCCCTTCTAGCATTGATGATGTTATCTAGTTGGGTACTGAAACGTGTCTAAGAAAACAATCAAGTTCAGAGAGCACCAAGGACCCCACAGACACTTTTCCGTTTTTTCAAGCCATCCTTATTTCGTCAACGTTCCCTAAACGATTCTACTGCCTTTGGTTCTTTAAAGGTCTCACCTCTCTGTCTTTTTGTGGATCTCATCAACTTCATTCAACCGTGACCTTCAGTCATATATACCACTTGTATTTCCTTCATACTGGTTATTCACTTTTCTAGAGGTATTCGGTCTCTATTTTGGCCTGACCTTATTTCTTCCTGTTTTATCACACAAACTGCTTTGTCCCTATATCCAACTTAGCTTTATGATCCCGTTGACATATTCCATACATCAGAGTAAACCTCTCCTCCACTCTTCCATTTGTTTTTATGCATGCTTCATTTCCATCCTATACCTTTCTTCTTTTAATGTTTCGCTTGGCACAGAAAATCATCCCTTTTCATAACAGTACCCATCTTTTACAGGAGATATGTGAGGTCACCTTCCTTCAATCCAGATGTCTTTGTGGTGACTATAGGCCTGTGATGGCGAACCTATGGCACCCGTGCCAGAGGTGGCACGCAGAGCCCTCCCTGTGGGCACATGCGCCATTGCCAGCTGCTCTTCTGGTTACTGACATGCACATGCGTGCCAGCCAGCTGGTCTTCGTGGGTGCTGGAGCACAGGAATATGGCCTGAAAATGGCTGAAAAAATAGCCAAAACATAGGCCATTTTCTGGGTCTTTTTGGGCCATTTTGGGGCTGTTTCTCAGGCCATTTTTGGGTCTTTTTCAGTGTTTTCTGAGCCACTTCAGGACTGTTTTTTGGGCTATTTTCAGGCCATTTTTCAGGCTGAAAAAATGGTCCAAAAACGGCCTGAAAATGATCCGGGAAAATGGCTCAAAAATGGCCTGAAAACAGCCTGGAAAACAGCCTGGAAAACAGCCCGGAAAACAGCCCAAAAACCGAGCCTTAAAACGACCCAACAAACAGCCTGAAAATTGCTCCCAAAACAGCCAAAAATGGCCAAAAACAGGCATGCACACACCTGCCAGCTGGTCTTTTTCTGGTGCTCCAGCGCATGCACGTGCATTCCGATTTGAGCATTCGGTGCCAAAAAGGTTCACCATAGGCGGTTGCTATAGGCGGTTGTCTTAACAACCACAATTGGGCCTAGGATTTTTACTGCTAAGCGCTGTAGATGTTAACTCAGTTGCGCTCCAATTTTTTAATGACTTTTTTTTGGGGGGTGCCACTGCGAAAGTGAATCACTGCAGTTAAATGAATGGTTTGGCCATTAAGCGAATTCAGCTTCTTCCTGTTGGAAGTAAAATCTGGCCTGGGTCCAAGCCGGGAGAAAGACTCAGGAGAAAATGAATTCGGAGGCAAGCTGCAGTTGGAAAGGAGGTCTCCATTTATGAATCAGACGCAAAGTGACAAAGCAATCGGTTCTGGGACAGCTGACAACACAGTCTGGTGAGTGGATGGGTTTCTTATGCGGCTCTAGGGCTTTGTGATTTTGATGCCCAGGTTCGTTGCAAAATGTACTTTAATCTGTGCTTGCCTTTTAGTATTCTAATTATTGTTGCCTGACTCCGATTGTGGTCATGTCCTGTCCTTGGAAGTGGGTAGGGAATGTAGATTTTAGGTGTCTTTTGTCTCTCTGGTTTTTAGATAGCTAACCTTTATTGTCATTTTTCACTGTGGGCAAACTGGCACACATTTTCTGGGCTTTTTTTCTTCTGGCAGCCAGCAGGCCCTCTGTTGCCTCTATTTCTGGCTCATTAGCCTTCATCAGTAAGCCACACCCACATCTCATGTGTCCTCCCTGTAAAGGTACAGTATTTATTTTTTTACTTTTTTGTAGGATTTATGTGTATTTTTCTTTAGTCAGGTTTTTCCTACGTAAACCAAGATTTTTCTGCAGCCCTAGTTCAGTGAAATCACATTCACTAGTTTCTGGGCTTTTTTTCTTCTGGCAGCCTGCAGGCCCTCTGTTGCCCATTGGGAGACTTATGTAGATCTATTTCTGGCTCTCTCTATATATCTGTGTCTGCCTGCCTGCCTGCCTGCCTGCCTGCCTATCTATCTATCTGCCTGCCTGCCTGCCTGCCTGCCTGCCTGCCTGCCTATCCATCCATCCATCCATCCATCCATCCATCCATGCATCCATCCATCCATCCATCCATCCATCCATCCATCCATCCATCCATATCTATCTATCTATCTATCTATCTATCTATCTATCTATCTATCTATCTATCTATCTATCTATCTATCTATCTATCTATCTATCATCTATCTATCAGGCTGCCACAAAGACGAGGGGGGCAAATTATTCTACAAAGCACCAGAAGGCAGTTCAAGAAACAATGGATGGAAACTAATCAAGGAGAGAGGCAACCTGGAATTAAGGAGAAACTTCCTAACACTGGGAACAATTAACCAGTGGAACAGCTTGCCACCAGGAGTTGCGGGTGCTTCATCACATTTTAAGAAGAGATTAAACAGCCATTTATCTCAAATAGTATAAATTCTCCTGCTCGAGCAGGGGGGTGGACTAGAAGACCTCCAAGGTCCCTTCCAGCTCTATTCTATTCTACTTTCCAGCTGTGTTGTATTCTACTAAGAAGAGAGGATTTTGCTTTCCACCACTTGAGTTCATTTTAACATTAGACACATGACAAAGCTTGACTTTTGGTGACTCAGTAACACATCCAAGCAGTTTTTTTTTTTAAAAAAACAACTGCACGGAAGTAGTATCCCATTTCTCCAAGAATTTTGTTTATCTTGGTCTAACACAGGGGTCAGCAACCTGTGGCTCTGGAGCCGCATGTGGCTCTTTCAGCCCTCTGCTGCGGCTCCCTGTTGCCGGTTGGCTCCATAATTGTTAGGGCTTTCCGTTAGGACAGGTAGAGGAAAAAGGATGCCACTCTAGGAGGAGACTCTATGGTGGTGGTGGGGGGAACCAGACTTCCGGTTGGCTCCAGAATTGAAAGAGGGGCTTCCGGTTAGGACCTTTGCGGCTCTTTGAGTGTTTAAGGTTGCCGACCCTTGGTCTAACATATAACCTTGCCATTTCTTGGAGGTTTTATTGTAGAGAACCACAGAGAAGACCTAGGGAAGACAGGCCACCGCAATTAGCAAAACGTGATTTGAACCAAGGTTAAGAAGATAACATTAGAAAGAAACTCAAACTCGGTCTGTATTAACTCTCATTGGTTAAAGAAGGAAGGAAGAAAAATGCTGCCAGTCTTTAAGGATTCTCCCATTCTAGCTCAGGGGTGTCTTAAACTGGGGGAGGTAATGAGCTCCAAGGAGTAATTTAGGCATATCCTGGGAGTAATTTGAAATTGCCTGAATGTGAGTTGAGAATTCAGTTTGGGACTGCCACGCTAAAGAAGCTTGTACAAACCATGGTGTAAAATAGGTGGCAGCAATCAAAGTCTATGCTGTCTTGAAATGACTAAAAGTATAAAAATAAGACATTTTAATTACATTTGGGGTTGCTCTTCTACCCTCTCTTTTCCCTCTTTTCACAACAAACCTTCTTCTCCTTCTCCTTTCTTTTCCCTCCCTCCTTCCCTCCCTCCTCTCCTCTTCTACTTTCTTCCTCCTCATCTCCTCTCCTCCCCTACTTCCCCTTCCTCTCCCCCACTCTTCCTCTCTTTTCCCCCTTTCTCACCTTCTCTCCTGCTCTTGTCCCCTACCCTTTCTTCCTCTCCTTCTCCTTTCTTCCATTCCTCTCCCTCTCCTCCTCTCTCCCTCTCCCCCTCTCTTCTTTCTTTCTCCTTTTTTGTGCAATATGTTGTGCAGAATATTTACCTATTTAAATTTATTGGCTACCCAATTCCAATGGAGAACTAGAGAAAATAAAAGAAATAGCTAAAAACGTTAAATCAGACAGCCCAGAGTGAGTAATGCAATGTGTATCTATCTCTATCTCTATCTCTATCTCTATCTCTATCTCTATCTCTATCTCTATCTCTATCTCTATCTCTATCTCTATCTCTATCTCTATCTCTATCTCTATCTCTATCTCTATCTCTATCTCTATCTCTATCTCTACCCTGTTTCCCCTATGTTAGGATATGGTTTGAGTCTAACAGATTGTCCAGGCAATATATGTGTTCTGTGACTTTATGTTTTATGCTGCATCATTGTAATGCTGAGTCATGCTGTAATTAGTTGTAAAGTTGTATTTAAGAAAGGGACTGTAATGTATTCAGTTGATGATATGCTACCATTATGCTATCATCGTGTGTTGGGTGGATCTGCTACCATCGTAGTTTGTGAATCAGAGTGGGCTTATTATTCTAACCAATTACTGTTTGTGTAGTAAGAAGCTTTTGTATTACTGGACTGATTTAACTGGCAAGGACTCGGATTGTTTAACTTTTAACTTTTGATTAACCAGATTGCACGTATCTCTTATTTCATTGCTCTCAGCAACGTTTCTCTGTGCACTATACTCTGCTGGTTGGTAACACAACAACGATATCCTTAACACCCTAAAATAAGACATCCCCTGATAATAAGCCCCCCCCCAAAATATTTAAACGCATGCACATCCAGTCCCCGCCATTTCCTCTGGTTTCCTCCATGCACCCCAAAATAATAAGACCTCCCCAAAAATAAGGCCAAGTGCTTATTTCGGGGTTCAAAAAATTATAAGACAGGGTCTTATTTTCGCGGAAACATGGTATATCTGTGTCTATATCTATCTATTATCTATAACACATCTTCACCCAATCAGAACACAGCCAAGCTCCCACCCAATCAGCTCTCACCCCCACCAGCAGTTAAAAGGAAGAAACAGCAGTGATCTCACATTGCTCCTGGAAGCACGAAGCCGAGAACACCAGCCTGAAGATGACGAATGAGACTTCGTCGAAACGTCGCCAAGACACATCCAATTCTACGTGGGAGAACACCCGAACAATCAAAGACCTATCTATATCTATCTATCAATATCATCTATATCTATATATCTAATTGATTTCCTGACTTTATTGTCTTTATAAACAACCCAAGGCGGTGAACATAGCTAATACTCCTTCCTCCTCCTATTTCTCCTCACAGAAACAACCCTGTGTGGTGGGTTGGGCTACAGAGACAGAGTTTATATGTGACCGAGTTGGTATTCAGCCGGTTTGCCGGTTGGGAAAACTGGTAGCAGAAATCACCCACCCATCCAGGTTCTATGCCGTCCTATTTCGGCTTGTTTTTGAGGCCAGGTGTATGCACGGAAGGCGGACACGCGAGCAAAGCACATGCGGGGAACGCCGGGCGCATGTGCGAAAGTCAGGCATGTGTGCGAACTGGGCACATGTGCGTGCGGCGAACTGATAGCAACGAAATGCGAAACCCACCACTGATACGTGATAAGACAATAGTTTGTTACTCTGGGTAGAGAAATAAATAAATACAGGTAATTCTCGGCTTGCGACCACTCCATTTAATGACCATTTGTAGCTCCAACGGCACTGGAAAAATGTGACTTAGGACCAATTAACAATTAACAACTGTTGCAGCAACTTCACACTAACAACTAACAACCGTTGAAGCAGCCCCATGGTCAAATGATCAAAATTCAGATGTATGGCAATTTATTTATTTTATTTTATTATTTTATTATTTTATTATTTTATTTTATTTTATTTTATTTTATTTTATTTTATTTTATTTTATTTTATTTTATTTTATTTTATTATTTTATTTTATTTTATTTTATTTTATTTATTTTATTTTATTTTATTTTATTTTATTTTATTTTATTTTATTTTATTTTATTTTATTTTATTTTATTTTATTTTATTATTTTATTTTATTTTATTTTATTTTATTTTATTTTATTTTATTTTATTTTATTTTATTTTATTTTATTTTATTATCTTATCAAATTTATATACTGCCCTACTCCCCGAAGGGACTCAGGGTGGTGAACAGCCAAATAAAATACAAAACATATAAAAGTTAAGTTAAATTGACGCATATTTATGACGGTTGCAGTGTCCTGGAGTCATGTGATCCCCTTTTGCGACCTTCGAACAAGCAAAGAGGATGGGGAAACCACTTAACAACCGTGTTGTAACTTAACAACTGCATTGATTCACTAAACTGTGGCAAGAAAGACTATAAAATGGGGCAAAATTCACATAGCAACTGTCTCAGAGGCTAGCCTCAATTGTGGCCGTACGTTGAAGACTACCTATAAGAACACACCGGAAAAGGATGGGAAGAAAACTTTCAATGTATAGGGACGAAATCATATCTTGGACTGGTACCACGTCTTTTGATCCACCAAACTGAAGTTTGAGCAATTAAATGCATCGAGCACTGAATATTCATTAAAGAGCATTAAGCAGATCTAGTGGGAAGTGGCAGGGGGAAAAAAAAAACCTCTTGCCACACATTCGAAACAATTGAAACGGAGTGCAATAAAACCCTTAATAAGAGATTTTGCAGGGAGATAATTTAGAGAGGTTTTAGAGCAATTAATGCTCAATTTATAGAGTTTTATTGAAGTCTGTAAATGTAGAGATATTAAGGCAGTAGGTGGATTTAAAAGAAAAACCCACAGAAACATCTTCCAAGAATTTCTGAAATCGAACAAAAATTTGTGATTGAAAGCCCATCTTTTGTTAGGGGCATCGCAGGGGGTAGGCTGTTGGAGGTTCAGGAGAAACTCTAGCTAAGATTCGGTGCAGTTTGGAGAACCCCCAAATCCCACTCTTGGCTGGCCCTCCCTCCCAGAAGTCCCCTCACATTCTGTTTTGGATGCAGGTAAGTGCAGAGCGTGCGCGGAGGCTCAGGGAGGGTGAAAAATGGGCCTACTGGAAATTTGGGAAAGCCCGTTTCCAGCCTCCAGAGGGCCTTCGGAGACTGGGGAGGGCAAAAATACCCCCCCAACCCCCGCTGTGGTGCATGAGGCCGACTAAGCCACACCCACCATGGCCACGCTCACCTAGCAAGTGGGCAGAGAACCTTTTGCTAAAATTTTTGAAGCCCAACCCTGGGGCATCGATGTCATGCAAAGGGGCACAATTTTGGCTTCTCTGACCCTCCATCTGTTGTAGATGACCCCATCTTCAGATTCCCAAGAAAATATAGAAATGCGTACAGGTAGTTTTCGTTTGGCCATCACAATTGGATCTGGCCAATGGGTTGTTAGGCGATGCAGTTGCCAAGTGAACAAATAATTGTGGCTATGAGCTTATTTTAGCTTTCCTTTGTTTTACAGAGCTGCCAAAGTTGTAAATATATGGATTGCTCACAAAGTTCCGTTTTCCTGACTACAGACAGCCACTGAAAAAGCCAATGCAATCCTTGGCTGTATCCACAGAAGGATAGTCCTTCAAAACAGAGCTGGAAGGGACCTTGGAGGTCTTCTAGTCCAGCCCGCTGCTCAATTTCAGGGGTGAAATCCAGCAGGTTCTAACAGATTCTGGAGAACCGGTAGTGGAAATTTTGAGTAGTTTGGAGAACTGGCAAATATCACCTCTGGCTGGTCCCAGAGTGAGGTGGGAATGGAGATTTTGCAATATCCTTTCCCCAGGAGTGGGGTGGGAATGGGGATTTTGCAGTATCCTCCCCCTGGAGTGGGGTGGGAATGGGGATTTTGCAGTATCCTCCCCCTGCCATGCCCACCAAGCCACACCACACCCACAGAACTGGTAGTAAAACAAATTTGGATTTCACCATTGGGAGAATCTATGCCTTTTTAGACAAGTAGCTGCTTAATCTCTTCTTAAAAACTTCCAGTGATGAAGCATCTACAACTTTTGAAGGCAAACTATTCTACTGGTTAATTGTCCTCACTTTTAGGAACTTTCTCCTTAATTCCAAGTTGCTTCTCTCCTTGGTTAGTTTCCTTCCATTATTTCTTGTCTTCCCTTCTGGTGCTTTGGAAAATAAGTTGAGTCTCTCTTCTTTATGCTCCTCAGATACTGGAAGAATGCTATCATGTCCCACCTCGTCCTTCTTTTCTCTAAATAAACCCAAATCCTGCAACCGTTCTTCATACGTTTTAGTCTCCAGGCCTTTGATCCTCTTAGTTGCTCTTCTCTGCACTTTTTCCAAAGTCTCAACGTCTTCTTTGGTATCGTGGTGACCAAAACTGGATGCCGTATCAAGGTCATTAGAAGTGTTAGTACCACTTTAAACAGGTAGTCCTCAACTTACAAAGGCTCATTTGGTGACTGCTTGAAGTTACAACAAATACAAAGAAAAAAGAAAAAAAAAGGATTACCGTATTTTCCGGCATATAAGACAACTGGGCGTATAAAACGACCCTCCTCAGAGCCATTTAAGGCTCGTCAGAGCCTTATGGGCTGGTCTGCCTGGTTACAGGAGAATGAGACCCGGCGTATAAGACGACCCCCGACTTTTGAGAAGATTTTTGTGTGTTAGAAAGTAGTCTTATACGCAGGAAAATACAGTACTTAAGACCCTTTTTCACACTTTAGGACCATTTCAGCATCCCCCCTGGTCATGTGATCAATATACGGAGACTTGGCAACTGACTCATATTTAGGACAGTTACAATCATTAGTGGGATTCAAATAATTTAACAGCCGGTTCTCTGCCTTAATGACTGGCTGGGTGGGCGTGGCCATGGTGGGCGTGGCCAGGGGATGTGACAGGCAGCACTCAGCTTCCTGCAACCCCCATGGGAGGGCCGCACCCCCCCGTTCCCCGTTTTGGGCCTAGTAGGCCTCTCTGCAGCCTCCTAGGAGTGAAAACGGGCCACGGGGGGCCATGCCGCACACCTCCATGCCCTGTTTTGGGCCTAGTAGGCTTCCCTGCACTTACCTGGGAGCCAAAATGGGGCACATAGGGACTCCTGGAAGGAGCATTAATTACCGGTTTTCCCGAACCGGCCTGAACCAGCTGAATGCCATCACTGGTTACAATTACTGGTCTTTGGGTCATGTAACCTTCTTTTGCTACCTTCTGAGAAGCAATGGGGAAATCAGATTCACTTAACAACCACGTTACTAACTGAACACCTGCAGGGATTCCCTTAACAATTATGGGTTAAGAAAAGTGGTAAGATGGACAAAACTCACTTAGAAAAATGCCTCACTTAGCTATATAAGTTCTGGGTTCAATTATACGGAAGCCACAACATAAAATGAACAGTTGTGGGAACTCGGTATGTCTAAGTCTAATGAAGAGAAGGACCAGGGGTGACATGATAGCAGACTTCTAGTACTTGAGGAGCTGCCACAAAGAAGAGGGAGGCAAATTATTCTCCAAAGCACCTGAGGACAAGACAAGAAGCAATGGGTGGAAACTTATCAAAGAAAGATCCAACCTAGGGCTAAAGATAAATTTCCTAACATTGAGAATAATTAATCAGTGGAACCACTTGCCTCTACAAGTTGTGAGTGCTCCAATACTACAGGTTTTAAAAAGAGAGTGGATGGCTATTTGTCTAGAATAGTAAAGGATCCCCTGCCATAATCGGGGGTTGGACTAGAAGACCTCCAAGATCCCTTCCAAGTCTGTTATTCTGTTGTTGTTGTTGTTGTTGTTGTTATTATTAATTTGATTTATATGCCACCCTTCTCCAGAGACTCAGGGCGGCTTACAATACATTAAGTAATAGCCTTCATACTTTTGTATATTTATTCAAAGTCAGCTTATTGCCCCCACAAACTGGGTCCTCAATTTATCTACTTTAAAAGGATGAAAGGCTGAGTCAACCTTGAGCCTGTTGAGATTCGAACTTACAGTAATTGTGGACAGCTGGTGTTAATCACAATGCTTTAGTCTGCTGAGCCACCAGGCCCCTATTCGGTTACTAAATGAGGACTACCTACATTTCAAGTTATATTGGACAGATGAAAAAGGGATCTTTGCCAGGAGGATGAAAATACTGACGAGCATTCAAGGAAGAATAAATATAGTGAAAATGTATACGGCTTTAGAATTGACACTCATCAAAAGATAGTTGCCTACGCTAATCCATTTAGATGTTTTAAATTTTTATTGACAGGCTCATGATAAAGTTTCTGTGGAACGGAATCCAATCCTGAGGATTTTTTTTTTTTTAAATTTTAAAGCTATGGCTTGCTTATGTTAAACAAGATTCTGATCTGCTCTATTTCAAACTATATCCTTAGGTCTAGTTGTTAATGTCAGTAATAAAATACTGGCCTCCCACCGCCCAGTGCGGTCACATAGGACTGCCCTCCTCCGGGTGCCATCGGCCAGACAATGTCGGCTGGTGGCCCCCAGGATGAGGGGGTTCTTGGTGGCCAGACCGACCCTCTGGAATGAATTACCCACCGGGCTTCAGACGGTCCCTGACCTCTGCGCTTTCCGCGCCGAACTGAAGACATGGCTTTTTCAGCAAATTCCCTGATCTATTATGAGATTTTAGTTGTTGGGGTTTTTATATTTGGATGTTTTTAGTTTTATTTATTGTTATATGTTTTTATTCTGTGAGCCGCCCCGTGTCCTACTGGAGAAGGACGGCATAGAAATCTAAGAAAATAAATACATATTTATAAATAATAAGTATTTTTTTAAAATTTGATTTATATGCCGCCCTTCTCCGGAGACTCAGGGCGGCTTACAATGCGTTAAGCAATAGCCTTCATACTTTTGTATATTTTATACAAAGTCAGCTTATTTCCCCCACAAACTGGGTCCTCAATTTACCTACCTTAGAAAGGATGGAAGGCTGAGTCAACCTTGAGCCTGGTGAGATTTGAACTTACAATAATTGCAGACAGCTGGTGTTAATCACAATGCTTTAGTCTGCTGAGCCACCAGAGCTCAATACAGAGCTGTATTTGCTTACAGACTCAGCCAGGAAGTTATTAGGAGGGACTTTCGAAACCATAGCAAGAATCTGGCTAATTGTAAGGAAATCCCTGTGATTACTTATAATATTAATTATGGATAATACCAGGAGTGGGTTGCTCCTGGTTCCGCCCGGTTCGGGCAAGTCAGTAGCGGTGACGATGTGACGTCATCAAACCGGTTCTCTGTGACTAAGAGCTGGGCCCTCTCACCCGATCCCGCTTTATTCCTCCTTTATTTCTTGGTTTTTAGCTGATAGGCACGGCAGAGTGGATTGCCGCACCTCAGCTGGCGAGAAACCTAACGTGCTTGCATGGAGCACAAGTTTGGCACGCGTGCAAGCTAAGCAAGCATGCGCACGGCAATCGTAACACCATTTGGAACCCACCACTGGATAATACATATAGTTCTACAATGATTCGTTTAGTGACCGATGGAAGTTACAGTGACATTGAAAAAAGTGGACCTTACAACTAGCATCTGATGACTATGGTAGCATCCCCACAGTCATGTGATCAGAATTTGGGTGCTTGGCTCATATTTATGACAGTAGCAGGATCCTGGTCTGGACCAATTTGTGACTTTCCCAGCTGTCTTCCGAAAAGCAAAGTCAATGGTTTTTGCATAATGACTGCACGATTCACTGAACAACTGCAGTGATTCGATTAGCAACCATGGTAAAATCAGGTCTGACTCACTTAACAACCGTCCTGATTAAGCAATGGAAATGCTGGCCCCAAATGTGGTTGTATGTCGAGGCCTACCTGTAATCACCTAATTCTGCACATTAGAGTAAGAAATTAACATGTACAAATAGAACAGAATAAACTGGAAGGGACCTTGGAGGTCTTCTAGTCCAGCCCCCTGTTCAAACAGGAGGGGAACCTATACCATTTCAGATAAGTGACTGTCTAGTCCCGTGATGGCGAACCTATGGCACACGTGCCACAAGTGGCACGCGGAGCCATATCTGTGGGCACATGAGCATTGCCCTGGCTCGGCTCCAGCATGCATGAGCACACCGGCCAGCTGATTTTCAGGCCTTCCGGGCTGTTTCCAGCTTTTGGAGGGCCTCCGGGCGGGTGGGGAAGGCTGTTTTCGCCCATCCCAGGCTCCTAGAAAGCCTCTGGCACCTGGGGAGGGCAAAAAAATGGGTCTTCCAGTCCCACTGGAAGCCAGGGAAATGAAATAAAGTGGTGCTACTACTTCACGTGCTCTTGATTCTGTGCCTCTGTTTATACAGCCCAGGATTGCATTTGATTCGATGTCATGACACATTGGCCACAATTCTTTATTTTTTTTTCCTTTTTACAAGGCGTAGGTAGAGCTTTTTTAAAACATGGCATCCAAATGGAATGGCTGTCCCTTGATAGTTAATGAATGACGATGCTTTAAAGATCTTTTGAAAGGTTACTAAAGGATTTTAATTTATCTAAATCAGCGATGGTCGGCGCAGCAAATGGTAAGATAAGCAGGTAAAATGTTTATTTTGCGCAGATGTTCAGATGATCCAATTGTCCGTGAAACTCTGCCCCCAATTTATTTATTTATTTTTTAAAATTTTTGCAAAAGGTTTTTGCACGGGCTAAGTCAGCCATCAAACACGATCAACAGTTAGGAGAATTTACAAAAGCAATTTTTAAAAAATTTCATTTATATGCCGCCCTTCTCCGGAGACTCAGAGCGGCTTACAATGCCTTCATACTTTTGTATATTTATACAAAATCTGCGTATTGCCCCCACAAACTGGGTCCTCAATTTATCTACCTTAGAAAGGATGGGAGGCTGAGTCAACCTTGAGCCTGGTGAGATTCGAACTTACAGTGATTGCAGACATCTGGTGTTAATCACAACGCTTTTAGTCTGCAGAGCTATCCAATTTGATCTATAGTCAGGAAATCTGAAATGGAATATTGCAATAACAGCTAAATTTTGATCACATGGCTCTGGATTCTGCAATCATCCTATGTGTGAGGACCAGTTTTAAGTCCTTTTGTCGGTGGCATTGTAACAACCATTGCATCACACTGTAGCCACGTGATCAAAATTCAGATGCTTGGCAAGTGACTCACGTTTATGACGGGTGCAGTTTCTCGGGGTCAAATGATCCCCTTTTGCGACCATTTGACAAGCAAACTCAAGGGGAAAGCCAGATTCGCTTAACAACCGTGTTCCTAACTTGGCAACTGCAATGATTCACTTAACAACTGTGGCCAGAAAGGTCATAAAATGGAGCAAAATTCATTCAGCAGCTGCTTCACTTGCAGCAGAAATTTTCACGCACAATTGTAGCTTTATCCAAGTACCGTCACACTACTCTGTTTCTATATGAACTATATGTTACTAATTATTGTTAACCTTATAGTATTGATTGTGTAAATAAATATAATGTAAATGTATGTATTCAGTAGAAGAATTGAACAAAAATAGACAATATGCAGGTCGATACAGAAGGCTGTAAAAATAGCATATCATGTATTGTTGTCATGTTTTTACTCTGTTTTTGTCCTTGTTATTTTTCCCTCCTGTTTTTAAAAGTAAAAAGCTTAATAAAAACTATAAAATAAAATAAAATAACCCCCACCTCCCAAGAATTAGAAGTTTGATCACAGAGTAGCTTTATATAGGATAGGTACCTGCCTCAGTTCTAACTGCAGAGACTGGATTATTCCTTCTTAGAAATCATCTTAAGAAACAGTTCTGAGTTTGTTTCCAATCTTTTGGCTATGATGATATGTATTTAGTATAAATACATATATTGGAATATGATGTGTTGTGTCCATTTAAAAATTGAAACAATTAAATTTTAGATGGAGATATTTGGAGTAGAGTAGAATAGAGGATAGAGGATAGAGGATAGAGGATAGAGGATAGAGGATAGAGGATAGAGGATAGAATAGAATAGAATAGAATAGAATAGAATAGAATAGAATAGAATAGAATAGAATAGAATAGAATAGAATAGAACAGAACAGAACAGAACAGAACAGAACAGAACAGAACAGAACAGAGGAGAGGAGAGGAGAGGAGAGGAGAGGAGAAGAGAAGAGAAGAGAAGAGAAGAGAAGAGAAGAGAAGAGAAGAGAAGAGAAGAGAAGAGTTGGAAGGGACCTTGGAGGTCTTCTAGTCCAACCCCCTGCTTTGACAGGAAACCCTCTACAATTTCAGACAAATGGTTATCCAACCACTTCTTAAAAACGTCCAGTGTTGGAGCATTTACAACTTCTGGAGACAAGTTGTTCCATCAATTAATTGTTCTAAACAATGAATTTTATTTCCTTGTATATATTTAAGGTGTCTATAAGTAGTCCTTGACTTACGACCGCAATTTAGTCCAGAATTACAGTCGCATGTCGTGTCGCATGATTCCAGGTGAGGTGCAATCCATCCTGTCCATCACCATCACAGGAACAGCTTTCTGACCTTCGCTTCTGAGGGCAACTCAAAAATCCTGCAACGATACTTCTGGTGTGACTTTTCGATCTCCCCGGCCTTCGGCCACTACCCTGCCATGGTCAAAAAAGGGAATGGGGCAGTGTTGGGTTTCAATTTTTTTTACTACCGGTTCTGTAGGTGTGGCTTGGTGAGCGTGGCATGGCTTGGTGGGCGTGGCAGGGGAAGGATACTGCAAAATCTCCATTCCTTCCCCAATCTAGGGGAAGGTTACTGCATAATCCCCATTTCTTCCCGATCAGGTGGGACTCAGGAGGCAGAGAATAGATGGGGGCAGGGCCAGTCAGAATTTTTACTACCGGTTCTCCAAACTACTCAAAATTTCTGCTACCGGTTCTCCAGAACTGGTCAGTACCTGCTGAAACCCATCTCTGGAACAGGGATTGCAAATGGTCACCCGGATTCGGAATCCTTGAATTGAGGTGGGAAAACAGGTAATATTTTTAGATTCGTGCTATTCTTGTTGCTTTGGCACATGGTGGGAGACGAAAGATGTCCTAGCAACCTGGGGAAGCTCTTGCAGTTGCTGCGTAGCAACCGAATTGCACAAACACCAACCTTAGTCAGTCCAGGAAGGGAAGCCAATCTCTGTGTGTGTGTGTCTGTTTGTGTGTGTTACTTTGTGTGAACAAGCTATTTTTTTTTTCCGTCACTGGCCTGAAATTTGCCATGGGAAACGCTCTCTTCTTTAAAAGTTAATTTTCATTTGCAGGCAGTCCTTGACTGCCTAAACTGTTGCTAAACAAATTGTTGAGCAACTGTTCAAAGTTACAACTTGCACTGAAAAAAAGTAACTTCCGGGCAGGGGAGGTGATTGGATGGGAACAGCGGTAGAATTCAATTTTTTTAACCTACCGGTTCTGTGGGCGTGGCATGGTGGGCATTGCACGGGAAAGATACTGCAAAATCCCCATTCCCTCCCCACTCCTGGGGGAAGGATACTGCAAAATCCCCATTCCTCCCCCCACACTCTTGGGGGAAGGATACTGCAAAATTTCCATTCCCACTCCACTCTGGGGCCAGCCAGAGGTGGTATTTGCCGGTTCTCTGAACTAGTCAAAATTTCCGCTACCGGTTCTCCAGAACCTCTCAGAACCTGCCGGATTTCATCCCTGATTTACATGGTTACAAATGTCCCTCAAAATCTGGTTTTGCCAGCAAGCCTGTAGATCCCAGAGGATGGGTGAACTGATGAGGTGGCTCTGTTATTATTAACATCCCTCTGTCTACTATTCTCTTTTCCTACAATAAATTTTAATGCAACAACAACAACAACAACAACAACAACAATAATTTTTTCTAATGCTTTGAAAAGCCTCTGCCGATCAGGCAACTCAGCTGGGATCGTCAGAGGCTTTTCAAAGCATTTTTTTTACCACCTCTTCAGCCAAGAGGTTGCAGAAAAAAATGCTTTGAAAAGCCTCTGAGTATCCCAGCTGAGCCATGCAATCATCAGAGGCTTTTTTCTTTTACTTTTAAAAGCATTTTTTCATCAGAAGAGGTTGTAGAAAAAATGCTTTTAAAAGTTAAAAAAAAGCCTCTGATGATCGTGCGGCTCAACTGGGCACGGTGGTGGTGGTGGTGATGGTTGCAGGAATTTTTGCTACTGGTTCTCCGAACCACCCACCGCCATTGCTACCGGATTGGAGCATTTCATCCCTGCCGCAGACCAATTACTCAAGGGTTAATGCTGTTAACCAAAGTTAAGCATACGTAAAATGCTCAAATGAAATATAACCCCAGCATTTCTGAAAACTAAATTGCCTGCAACAGTCCAGGACTGAAATATATCCTGTATTCTCGATAATGTAAATACAAATGTATTAGATGAGGGTTAAAAAAAAGAAAGAATATAAAGCAGATCGTAAGTAATTTCCTGAACTAAATTAACAGAAGGAATATTGCAAACACACAGATGTTCACACTCTTACCTAGAATTTTTTCAATTTGGCTTTGTGAAAGAAGCAGTTTTTTATCACCAAGTCAACCTTCTACACCGGCAATAAATAGAAGAAAGAAAGAAAGAGAAAAAAAAAACTTGGTTGCATTTATGTTACTGAGAATAGCGAAGGTATTAACTCACAATATGTTAAGTGCCGGAGTTATTTGTAGCATTGTATTTCAAGAGCGTGCATTGAATTGGTGATATTCGCTCCAGCAACTGTGTTAGATGAAGATATAGGCAGTTTTTGACTTACGACCGGACACTTAGTGAGCGTTCGACATTACAACGGACATCCCAAAATCTATTTACAACCTGGTTTTGAACTTTTGAGGTCAAGTCCCATGGTCCCCACAGGGGAACTGTGGCCCATGGTCAGGGGTGGCCTTCAAACATTTTAGCAAGGGGTTCTCTGCCTGGGTGGGCATGGCCATGGTGGGTGTGGCCTAGTTGGCCTCCTGCACCATGGCGGCGGGGCGGGCATTTTTACCCTCCCCAGGCTCCGGAGGCAGCTAGGTAACTTTGGACCAATTGCCGGGAGACTGTGAGTTCTAGTGCCACCTTAGACTTGAAAGCCAGCTGGGTGACTTTGGGCCAATCATCAGGAGATGGTGAGTTCTAGTCCCGCCTTAGGTATGAGAGCCAGCAGGAGACTGTGGCCAATCACCAGGAGCCAATCACCAGGAGACTGTGAGTTCTAGTCTCACCTTAGGCCTGAAACCCAGCTGGGTGACTTTGGGACAGTGATTCTCAGCCCAAGCCACCTCACAGGGCTGTTGAGTTATTTATAAAAACTATAAAGGCAGGGAAGGAAGGAAGGAAGGAAGGAAGGAAGGAAGGAAGGAAGGAAGGAAGGAAGGAAGGAAGGAAGGAAGGAAGGAAGGAAGGAAGGAAGATAAATGTTTAACTAGCACCCTGAGACAAGATGGCTGAACTTTCATTAAAAAATGATCCTACATTCATGGACTTTTGCAAGACATTTAGTTGCAATTTCATCCATCGTAATTATAATTTAACAGAGTTGGAAGGGACCTTGGAGGTCTTCTAGTCCAACCCCCTGCTTAGGCAAGAAACAGACAAATGGTATATCCAATATCTTCTTAAAATCTTCCAGTGTTGGAGCATTCACAACTTCTGGAGGCAAGCCGTTCCATTGATTAATTGTTAATGTTGGGAAATTTCACTTCTAGGTGGTTCTCTCCTTAATAATTTTCCATCCGTTGCTTCTTGTCCTGCCCTCAGGTGCTTTGGAGAATAGCTTGACTCCCTCTTCTTTGGGGCAACCCCTGAGGTATCGGAACACTGCTATCATGTCACCCCTAGTCCGTCTTTTCATCAGACGAGACATATTGTGTATGTTTATCTTTTTCTAACAGTATTTACTCTATTTTTCTCCTCTACATCATTTGTTTTCCGGTCATCCTGCAACTCTTGAGGATTTCAACCCGACTCAGTTTTCAAAATAATTATCAAGTTCGATCCCTTTCTGAGAAAAATCCACCCAGCCTCCAGGAGCTGCTGAGTTTTTCCACGACTTCCCCTGGATGTGGAGAATTATGATCATCCCAGGACATGAAAAAGCGACTCAGATTCTCTTTCCGTCTGGACTCCTTTTAGTTTTGGTTGACTAAATATCAACTGAATCTGATATTTCCTCTAAATCAATTCCAGTTCTGGCGACAGAGCCTGGCCAAGCTTCGATTCATTTTTTTTTTTTTGCAGTAACAATAGAAGTTTCCCATTTCTTAACACTCCCTCTCTGCTTGACAGCTAGTGCAAATATTAAAAAAGATGAAGTAAATACAGAGGGAATGCTGCAAATATAGACAGGGCCATATATTAAAAGAGAACATTATTGCCGGTGCCCTCACAAAGCAAGAATGGAGAACAGAAGGCCTACTGGTGATCCCTGATTCATTGCATTTTTCCAGACTCACAATGTTGTTATTTCCCTGTGAAAAAGGTGTCTGTTTTTCTGTCTCGTTGTTGGAATTCTTCTGACTTTTGAGCAGCCTATTTTAAACCTAATAGGTTTTGCTGTGAGGTTACAAGCAAGGCCGGGCTTCAAAAATTTTAGCAAATCTGCCCGGTTGCTGGGTGGGCGTGGCCATAGTGGGTGTGGCCTAGTCAGCTTACTGCACCACGGTGGGGGGGCTGTTTGCCCTCCCCAGGCTCCGGAGGCTTTCCTTGAGCCTCCAGGAGGACAAAAATGGCCTCCCCAGGCTCTGGAGGCCCTCCAGAACCCGGAAACGGCCCCATTTCTGGCCTTCCCAAACTTCCGGTAGGCCCGTTTTTCGCCCTCCCCGAGCCTCTGACATGCCCTACATTTATCTGCATCCAAGACAGGCCATGTGGAGACCCCTGGGAGGGGTGGACGGGGCCGGGCCAGCCAGGAGTGGGTTTTGGGGGTTCTCTGGATAGGATGGGATAGGATAGGATAGGATAGGATAGGATAGGATAGGATAGGATAGGATAGGATAACAGAGTTGGAAGGGATTTGGAGGTCTTCATCAAATGGGGCAGATCTCACTTAACGACTGTCTCACTTAGCAATGATAATTTTGGGCCGAATTGTGGTTGTAAGTCACAGACTATGTTGTGGCTCCGTTGCCTGAGTCTGTATCATCGTCAGGAGAGGACTCCGAGAGTGAAAGGGAGGAATTGGCAAGACCTCCCTCTCCAGGACCCTCCTCTCTGGCAATGCCCCTGGAGGACACCGAAGGGCAAGAGATAGACCCAGAGCCAAGCACATCCCCGCAGCCACAGGTGGACAGCGACAAGGGAAATAAGTGTTGGCTGGATCCTCGCCAGCGACGCAGGGAGAAACGTGCCCAGCAGAAGGCACGGCGTGCTCGTGATTAGCTGACTCACTGGACCACACCCCACAGCCTATAAAAGAGAGTGAGTCAGCCTGCACTTTTGTGATGAACAAAAACAGATATTCTTGCATCCCAGCTTCAGATCTTCCTGCATCTCAGCTTCTATTTCTGGACATTTTGTGGTGTGTATTTTTCTGTTACGATAATAAAGGTTTTGGCACGCAGCTGCTGGGATTGCTGCCAAGCTCCTTATCAGACTACTTGGTTGCCTGCCAGCTTATTTTAACCTCCGACTGTCTGAACTGGGTTTATTCCTGGGGGCGGGGACAGAACAGACTAACTATACCATCATATTCATCTTCCATAATGGACATTGTAGGAGAAAAGGGTTGATAGTCTACGGTAGCACAAAATCAGAAGGCATCTGATAAGCACCTTTGCCAAAAAAAACAAACAAACAAAGAACCAAACAATAATATATTTAAACAATATTGAAAAAAAACCATTAATAGTCATTACAATTAAGAACACTATTATAATTGTCCTAACTACGCCCCTTAACTAAAGAAAAACCCCAAAAGCATAAAATAAGAAATGTACGTGCATATATATTTATAATCATACAGTTATATCATAAAGAGAATTATCTTATTTAATTCATTTCTCAAACTCTATAATCCAACTTTAAATCTTCTCTTCAACTTGATTGATGTCAAACATATTTCGTCTCATAAATCCAACTTCGATAATCTTCATCTTGACGCTGCCCCCATCAGCAAAATAAAACGTTTCTCCACACCACCCCCCGAGTGACTTTATATGAATAAAATTCAACCACGAAGATATTCACCGCTCTAGGAAGATTCATTCAAGCTAACTTATACTATACCTAAAAATAGGCTTTTGCAGCCTTGGCATTCAAACCTTGAAAAAAAAAAAGAAAAAACCAACTAAGTGCTGCATTCCCAGATGTTCCTGTAAAATTGTTTCAAATCCTGCCACCCTTTGCAATCCAATCCTTCGGGTTATAAGATATTTTCAATTTCATAGTCTTCTCCTAGATGATAAGTTCCACAAAAAATATATAATTGGGTAACCAGTGATCGCTGCTAATTTTGCAGCAATCCATCTGAACTCAGGATATCATGTCCAATCCAGGATAAACTTCATAGTAAAAGTTTTTATAATCCATTTTAATAGATAAATTTAAAGTTAGTCCAACTCAGAATGAACTTTTAACAAATTGTACTTCTTAAAAGAATTTTTATAATCCACTTTTTCCAGATCTTTCAATGCTTTCTGATTCAATATCAAACAATTGACAATGCTCTTTAAATTTGTCAGCTGTGGTTTCCAGTCGGATTTCTTCGTTAACCTCTAGTTCCTGTCGATTAGCATCACCCCCCATGTCTTGAAGAGTATTAGACCTCTTTTGCTGGTCATCTCGAAGTAAATCTTTGTTTGTTGAGGCTTCCTCCAGCAATTCAAGGTCCTGTAATCCCCCAAGGACACTGAGGTGTTCAATTTTCTCATCAGAAAAATCCATAATAGAATCCTCTGGACAACCACCAAAATCTCCTTTTGTTTTTAACACACTTTGATTTTCTTCTTTCTGTTCACATTTTGTAGACTCTGTTTTTGACTTTTTATCCTTAAGATGTTTCGGTGCTCCCTTAAAAATATTTTGATAGAAATATTCTGCTTTTTCAATAGTATTCAGACAATGTCTCACACCTTGATATCTAAAAATTATACCAACTGGAAAATCCCATCTAAATGGGATATTACTTTTCTTCAGTTCCTTGACCAAAAAATCAAAATCTTTCCTGTCTTTTAAAACCTTCGATGGTAACTCTTTGAAAATCCTAATTTGTGTACCTGCTACCTGCACTCTATCAAAATAAGACTTTTGTAAAATATCATCTCTCAGTCTTTTATCCGTGAAGTAAACAACAACATCTCTAGGCAGATTTCTTTGCTTAGCCAAACGTGAATTAACTCTGTAAACTTTCGCTATTGAGCCCAAAATTGATTCTTCTTGTAGCTTTAATAATTCTGCAAAGGCCTTTGCACAGGTTGTTCTTAAGTTTTCTCTGTTGTTTTCTTTTATCCCTCTTAATCTAATTGCAGATTCTTTAACCTTAATCTGAAGCATAATAACATCATTCTGAATATTATAGTTTTTGGCCTCTGCTTCCAAAAGTTTCGTTTGCAACTCTTGTATCTGAGTTTCAAATTTATTACTCATCTCAATCATTTTCTTCCCCATTGCAGCCATCGCAGTTGTAAAATCTGAAGCTACTTGAGCAATAATTTGATTTAATTGGTCATATTTCCCAAAAACCAGTTCCTCAATATCCTTCTGTGAGCCTTTTACCTGGTCTACCACACTCTCTAAAGACCTTGTAATTAACTCTTTTAACTCTTGTTCTGTAAGTCTCTGCAAATGAGACATTTCAACTTTATTCATCTGATTCAAGGGGGAGCCCCCCCTTCCTTTAGGTTTAGGCATCTTTACTTTTAAAAAGGACCAAAAAAAAAAAAAGAATCCTTCTTACTTCAATAGAAAAAAAAAAGGAAAAGAAAAAACAGGAGAAATCTATTCAGGCTCTGTTCCTTTAAGTTCTTTGTCTGTAAATATTTCCGCTATTACTTTCCTTTCAAGCAGAGCCAGTTGCCAATCTTAAAAACTTTCACTTTTCTTCCTCTCCTTCCCCCTTCCCCCCTCCTCTTCCAAAAAAAAAATCCGTTGAAAAAAAATCCATACTTGCTTAAATTTCCCTTCTTTCTTTTCCAACTTGCTCCAATTCTCATTCAAAGTGTGGTGTTGCTCCCAGCGTCTGGCTCCGCTAATTTAGCGGAGGTTCCTCTTGGCGCGGAGCATACCCTGGGGGTATGGAGGGAGCCATCCTTCTGAGCCTTCCCCAGGACAAAGAAAAAATCCTGGGGGGCTTGAGGAGGCTCAACCTCACCCCCAGAAGCTCTCCCTGCTCCTCCCGTCAAGGAGCAGGTTTTTCGAGCCGCCTGCCAGCTGTGAGGCGGCTCTAACGCGCCGAGAGACCGGCGGGCATGGAGGAGCCCGCCGCCGACGAGGAAGGCGCCACAGGAAGTCTATTTCTGGACATTTTGTGGTGTGTATTTTTCTGTTACGATAATAAAGGTTTTGGCACGCAGCTGCTGGGATTGCTGCCAAGCTCCTTATCAGACTACTTGGTTGCCTGCCAGCTTATTTTAACCTCCGACTGTCTGAACTGGGTTTATTCCTGGGGGCGGGGACAGAACAGACTAACTATACCATCATACTCATCTTCCATAATGGACATTGTAGGAGAAAAGGGTTGATAGTCTACGGTAGCACAAAATCAGAAGGCATCTGATAAGCACCTTTGCCAAAAAACCATTGTTAACCAGATGGTTACAACTTGTAATGGCAATCCTTCACTTTTCAGAATAACAGAAGAGTTGGAAGGGAACTTGGAGGTCTTCTAGTCTAACCCCCTCCTTAAGCAGGAGACCCTGTACCATTTCAGCATTCCAGCATCCACAACTTCTGGAGGCAACACATTCCACTGATTAATGGTTCTCACTGTCGGAAATTTCTCCTTAGTTCTAGGTTGTTTGTCTCCTTGATTGGTTTCCACCCATTGCTTCTTGTCCTGCCCTCAGGTGCTTTGGAGAAGAGCTTGACTCCTTCTTCTTTGTGGCAGCCCCTGAGATATTGGAATACTGCTATCATGTCTCCCCTAGTCCCTCTTTTCATTAAACTAAGACCTATCCAGTTCCTGCAACCAATTCTTTATATGTTTTAGCCTCCAGCCCCCTAATCCTCTTTGTTGCTCTTCTCTGCACTCTTTCTGGAGTCTCAACATCTTTTTTACATCGTGGCAACCAAAACGGGATGCCGTATTCCAAGTCTGGAACAGATGTAAGGTGTTCTCTGTGCCTGGTTGGAGTCAACATCTGCTAGGCTTCCGGAGAGGTGCGATCCCTGTGTAAGAACTGCATCCTCTTAGATTAATCTCTCATGAATCAGGATGTGGGGCAAGCTCATGCAAGCACGCCATCAAAGAAGAGGAGAGAGAGAGAGAGAGAGAGAGAGAGAAAGCAATTCGGCAAGTCAAAGAAATCTGTTCTTTGTTTGCCGTCTAAATGAGGAGCAAAACAAGACAAATAAAGAAGAAGAAGAAAAGAAGATCAAAGCTTCAGACAATATCCAGAAGGAAACTAAGCCTCTCTGGCAGATTTTTTTTTTCCCCTCGAGGCCTCGGTTTTCAATTTTCACCATGCTTCCAAAAATAATTCCGCCGCGTGGTGGCACAATGCGTTAGCATCCGGAGGGAGGGAGAGATGGGAGGAGGGGGGGAACTCAGCAAGGCCCCATCTCAACCCCCTTCCCCCAAGGGATTGGTGCCAAGAGAAAGTGATAATTAAAAGCCAGTGTGGGAACGGGACTGGACAGCTGGCTGAAATGTTATCTGATTGAAGGCCAGAAAGAACAACGTCCAAGTTGTCATTCACAGAAAAAAAAAAAAAGCATATATGTATATATTCTATGTAATAGGTGTAATGCTAATCAGGGCCTTTTCCTGTTCTATGGGTGTTGAAAGGGAAGGGCTCACCCCTAATCAATCAGATCAGGCTGCATTTTGAACAGAGTCGCTTTGATATTAATTAGCGCGAACCTTTTCGGGTGCTGGAGAAAGGAAAGGCTTTTGAAGGAACCCATTAGGTAAAAGTATCGTGCTGGGCCAATGCAGTGCTTTAATTAGTTGGCTGGAAAATCTGTTTGGATTCCATATTGGCTGACAGGTCTTGTTTAATTGAGACAAAAAGAGACGAAAGGACGGAGGTGTGGAGATATACTGGCCAGGACAATGTTTTTTTCTTCAACGTGGGTGGTTTCTCATGCATAGTAGTAGTAGTAGTAGTAGTAATAATAATAATAATAACAACAACAACAACAACAACAACAACAACAACAACAACGCCATGACCGCGTTGCTAAGATCATTCACTGGAAATTGTGCCAGAAGTATGGATTTGAGTACAGCAAAAACCACTGGGAACATCAGGTGGAGAAAGTTTTAGAGAATGAGAAACTCAAGATCTTGTGGGACTTTAGGATTTAGACTGACAGGCACTTGGTCCACAACACATCTGACATAACAGTAGTCGAAAAGAAAAAAGTATGGTTCATTGGCATTGCAATACCACGGATTGAAGATAAGCAGCAAGAAAAAATCACAAAGTACTGGGACTTGCAAATTGAAGTTGAGCGACGGTGGAAAAAAGAAATCATGTGTTGTCCCAATTGTAATTGGAGCCCTCGGAGCAATACCCAAAGGGCTACCCCGCTATTTAGAAATTCTAAATTTACCGGACTTGAACATTTTGACTCTACAAAAAAACACCTTACTCGGAATAGCTTACATCCACAACATTCTATTTTGTGAATGCTCCAACACTGGAAGTTTTTAAGAAGAAGTTGGACAACCATTTGTTTGAAATTGTAGAGGGTTTCCTGCCTGAGTAGAGGGTTGGATTAGAAGACCCCTTCCATTATTCTATTACTTCCTGAAAGACTGCTGATAGCAAATGCCTTTATTTTATTCATCTTTGTATTTTGACCTCCACAGATAAGGAAAATGGTAGATTAGGATTCCTGGGGTCTGAGAGGGGCTCCTCTTAGGATCCCCAACCAGTGGTGGGTTGCCACCAGTTCGGACCATTTTGGGCGAACCGGTAGTTGTGACCTGTGGATAGGCCCGCCCATCCACCCAGGCATTTTTTGACACTGAATGCATGTGCGGTTGGCACGTGTGAGCAAATTGCTGTGTTTTTTGATGCTGCACAAATATGTGGATGGTGTGCACAAATTGCCGTGTTTTGTGAGGCGGCATGCATGCACGCTCACATTTCTAGTGCTGGGCGAACTGGTTGTTACAGTATGTGACGCCCTCTGTCCCCAACCCCTGGGCCGTGGCCAACTACCGGGCTGTGATCTACTTGGAACCGGGTGTCACAAGAAGAGGGCCAACATGCACGCACGCATGCAGTGCAACTCGCACAAGTGAGCTCCACTTGCAGTCAAACTGTATGTGCATGTGTGTGTGCATGTGCATCGCCCTGCCGCTCGCGCGGCCCGGTTCCCTTCTCCCCCCACCCCCAGCCAGTTTGTCAAGCTGCAAAGTTTGGGGATCATTGCTCTAGACAGATAGCCCCAATCCTCTGACACTCCTGAGGTGAAAGGAGAGAGGCCGACAGAACTGGGAAGGTGGGGTTAAATGTGTCATTAGCCTAGAGTCTTTACATTGCAACAAATGATCCAGGAATTCAAGGTCCCCCAGTGAATTCCACTGATTCTTACCCAGAAACAATTTAGCGCTAACCATTAGTTGACTTGATTTTTATGTATAGACTTGAAGAAATCTTCTGTGCTGCAACTCAACATATAGTCCCGATCAGGGATGGGATTCAGCCGGTTCGGACTGATTTGGACGAACCGGATGTTAATTTTAATCTGATTCGCTCAACTGGTTGTTGCAAGGGCTGGCTGACCCCACCGACCCTGCCCTGCCCCTCCCAGGAGTCTCCACGCAGCCCGTTTTGGATGCCAGGTAAGTGCAGGGCCCGCGTGGAGGCTCTGGGAGGGTGAAAAATGAGCCTAGCGGGATTTCCGGAAGTCCAGAAACGGGCCCGTTTCCAGCCTCCAGAGGGCCTCCAGAGCTTGAGGGAGGCCATTTTCGCCCTCTCAGAGGCTCAAGGAAAGCCTCCAGAGCCTGGGGAGAGTGAAAAACAGGTCTACGGGAAGTACCAGAAGTCCGAAAATGGGCACATTTCCAACCCCCGGAGGTCCTCTGGAACCTGGGGGAGGCCATTTTCACCCTTCCGGAGGCTCGAAGAATATCTCCGGAGTCTGGGGAGAGTGAAAATGCTCCCTTCCCATGGTGCAGGAGGCTGAGTAGGCCACGCCCACCATGGCCACGCCCACCCAGCAACTGGGCAGAGAACCGGTTGCTAAAATTTCTGAATCTCACCCCTAGTCCCGATCCTTTGCACTTGACATGTGGAGCATTTTTCAACCAGAAAAATGTCTACCTTTTCTCTGATGTAATCCAGAGGCACAGAAAAGCTAACGCTCTCCAACTCTTCTCCGTGGCTTAGTGAAATGAGGTTGTGCTAACCTTTTTTTTTTTTCAGAAGACTGATTCAATACAGAAATTCACCTCTTTTATTATATATATAGATCAAGGTTAGAGAATTAATGGGAGCGAAAGACAAAGAAAGGAACGGAAACAAAAAGGAGCATTGAACAACTAAATGGAAGCGTTTTTATCGGTCCTCAGCCATAATTCATGCACATTACAAGGCAGAATTCATAGATTGGGCTCAGGTTAATAAAATAAAACAAAGGGAGCCAGGCAGAGACAGATTCTTAACAGCTCACATTGATCCCTGAAATAAATTCTCATCCACACCTCACCTCATTGTTCCTTAAATTGCTCTTATTTTGTTCCGGGTTCACCAATTCCAAATCCCATTGGCATTGGAGCTTTAAATACAGGTTTGTCCTCAACTTACGACCACGAAATTTCTGCTGCTGAGCGAGACAGTTGTTAAATAAGTTTTTTGCCCCGCTTTATGACCCTTCTGGCCACCGTTGTTAAGTGAAACACTGCCGTTGTTCAATTAGTCACACGGTTGTTAAGGGAATCTGCCTTCCCCATTGACTTTGCTTGTCAGAAGGGGATCACGGGACCCCCAGGGGATAGCACAACCGTCGTTAATACGAATCAGTTGTCAAGCATCCAAATGTTGATCCCGTGACCGCAATGGTCGTAAGTGTGAAAAACCGTCATAAGTCATTATTTTCGGTGCCCTTGTAACTTCGAACGGTCAGTAAACAAATAATTATAAGTTGAGGACTAGCTGTATTATTTAGGAAGGAATAAGGAAAGGAAAGACAGTGCTTTTAATCATCTTCATTTTAAAATTGGATTCACCATTCAGATCTTTTCATTCCTCTCCATTATGCACAATAAAAATCCTAATTTAGGCCTCTGGCTTGACTTATTTTTATGCTATGGAAGAAAGGGAATGACCCAACTCCATTAAAACCCCGGGTAGCGTTTTATTTGTGATTGCTATAAAATAAGGAAATATTAGGGGTAGTTTGCTGATAGAGCTCAGATCTATTTCTCATTTAAAGATGTGGTTTATTTTGGTTTGTTTCCACCACGGTTTTTCGCAGGGTTCAATTTGTTTTAAATTCACACCCCGTCTAATAAGGAGTTAATCTCATTCTCACTTTGTCTTTGCAATATTTATCGGGGTTTATCAACATTGGGGATGACAACTTTTTTTTTTTTGGGTTCTGAAAGCCGGGATTGCTGCACACACTTCTCTTCAGTTTCACACTTGTGTGTGTGTGTGTGTGTGTGTGTGTGTGTGTGTGCATGTGTGCAAGCGTCTCCTCACAGGGACAATTCCTCCACGGAATTCAGTCTATAGGCAAAAATCGGATGTGCAGCCTTGCCTAAATCTGCAGATGTCCAACTCTATGACCTTGAGGCAGTGGTGGGATTCAGCCGGTTCGGGCTGGTTGTTAAATTGCTGGCTGGCCCCTCCTCTCCCCACCCTGCCCCTTCCAGGAGTCTCCACGTGCCTTGTTTTGGCTCCCAGGTAGGTGCAGGGAGGCCTACTAGGCCCAAAATGGGGCACGGGTGTTTGGGGGCCCCCCCACAGCCCCCTTTTTGCTCCTAGGAGGATGCAGGGAGATCTCCTAAGCCCAAAATGGGGCATGGGGAGTGTGGCGCGCCCCCCGGCCCATATTTGCTCCCAGTGGGGTGTAGGAAGCTGAGTGCTGCCTTTCACACCCCCTGGCCATGCCCACCATGGCCACGCCCACCCAAACAGTCATTAGGGCAGAGAGCCAATTGTTAAATTATTTGAATCCCACCAGTGCCTTGAGGGAATGTGGTTGGGAGCAGTAGTGGGTTTCAGATCCCGGCACTACCGGTTCGTATCGGTAGCACGCGGGTGCGCATGCTTGCTTTGCGAGCGTGCTTGCTTCTGCTCATGCGCAGAGCGCTTTTGATGATGTCTGAGTGGGTGGGCGGAGCCTCCCGCTGCCGCCACTACCTGTTCTCCCGAACCAGGGTGAACCGGGAGCAACCCATCACTGGTTGGCGATCACAAGGAAAGGACCAAAACTGTAGGTCAGGTTAGAAGTTGGCAAAGGCAATAAGGAATTGGAATTTTGCTGCTAGGATACGTACATGAAGACTCTGTAGGAAGCCACCCCTCCCCCCCCAAGAATGAAATATTTTGGGAGATATTAAAAGAGGCAATTGTGGTCGTAAGTCGAGGACCGCCTGTCCTTCGGGGGTTGAGGGAATTTTACGCGTCAATCCTGGAATGAAAGTGGATCTATCTCTCAGAACATCTAATGATAATTTCTGCAGCATCTTGGAAGGAAATGAGATTTGACGGCCCGTTACATCTAAAAACACTTTTAAAAAGAAAGCGTTAGCATCCATTATTATTTAAGAATAATCTCCTCAAGCTATTATCGTTTTGGTGGGAAAATGAAGTGAAATTAAATTTTGACAGGCTTCCCTCCCCCCCCTCACCCGTAACCCTTTCCTCCCCCAACTCCATCAAAAGGGGGAACGAAATAAGCTCGTGATAACTATTTTCTTTAGAAATGCATTTTGTAACTCCCCCCCTCCCCCACAATTTCTTAATAAAGTCCCCAAAATGAGAGTCATCAGAAAACAAACATCTGGTAAATAGGACCAGTTGTCCTAGTATTAGCTTTGGCTTGAGAGATTCACAATAGCTTTGGACAATTCCTGATAATTAATTCTTGGAAAACGAGCCGGTTGGCAGATAAATAAACGATCAGCTAAATAAGCAAGGTAGCTTGGAAGCAACTGTTTCTAAAAATTAAAACTTTAGAATATGTCATGGAATGTATCTTAGAGAGGAAAGAAAACATGAAATAATTGGGCACTTTGGAGAAAATGTGCAGTCGACCGACAAGAGGAGAATAGTAGCAACTCAGGGTTGAATCTGGGGTCCTTGGTGTTCTCTGAGCTTGCTTGTTTTCTCGCCGACGTTTCATTACCCAACTAGGTAACAACTTCAGTGATAGAAGGAAGTAGGGTTTGCTCTCTGTTTATATACTAGTGGATTACCATGTCAGTGTTGATGGGAATATCCTTGATATTCATCTCTGCTTATCTGGATGTTTGACCACTGGTTAGGTGCTGTGATCTTTTAGCTTTTTGATTGTCTCTTTTGAATGGTGTGTAGATATTGTTTATCTCTGTGTCTGTTGATGGCTGATTCGTCTGAGGACCCGGAAGAGAGTAACATCAAGCAATACTCCACTCAAGGAATTTTCAACATAGCCTAATCAAGTAACCATCAAAAACCACTTTCACAAACCACTGTGGGCAAACCACTTGTCTATAAACAGAGAGTAAACCCCACTCCTTTCTCGCACTGATGATGTTACCAAGGTGGGTAATGAAATTTATCCCAGGATGTTTTTTCATAGTTACTGCTCAGCCAGGAAAACTGGGTTCAGTCCTTCGACTTGTACTGGCTCTGCCAGCATGTCCCTATCCCAAGAAATCTTCTCAAACAATGGCAGCCACATTTGGAGGCTTTGTAGCTCTATTTCTCAGCTATCCCAAGTCAGAAATGTTTGCGTGAACTCAAAAAGAAGCCAGGATTCAGAGCCAAGGTATAAAGGGGAGTATGCATATTCCCTTATATGTATGTATGTTTGTGTACACACACACACACACACACACACACACACACACACAAATATATACAGTGTATGTCCCCCCTCTCTCATCTATCCATCATCTCTGTATCTCTGTCTCTGTATCTCTCTCTCTTTATCTCTGTATCTCTCTTTCTCTCTCTCTCATCTATCTACAGTCCCCCACTCTCTCCCGCTCTCTCTCTCTCTCGTATCTATCTATATCTATCTATCATCTGTCTTCTATTTCTGTCTACCTACCTACCTATCTCTCTTTTATTTCTTTTAAAAGACCTTTCTATCTTTTATTCATTTCTATCTATCTATCTATCTACTTATCTATCTACCTATCTACCTATCTACCTATCTACCTATCTACCTATCTACCTATCTACCTATCTATCTATCTATCTATCTATCTATCTATCTATCTATCTATCTATCTATCTATCTATCTATCTATCTATCTACCATATCTATCTATCATCTATCTGTCATCTATCTTCTATTTCTACCTACCAATCTGTCTATCATTTATTTCTCTATCTATCTATCTATCTATCTATCTATCTATCTATCTATCTATCTATCTATCTATCTATCTATCTATCATCTATCTGTCTATCTATCTATCTACCTACTTACCTACCAATCATCCATCTATCTATCTATCTATCTATCTATCTATCTATCTATCTATCTATCTATCTATCTATCTATCTATCTATCTATCTATCCTCTCATTTCTCTTCTGTGCTCTCATTTCTCTCTCTCAACACTCATCTATCACTCACACAACAGTTTGTTAGAAATAAGAACTACTTAAACTTAGTGTTCCAAAAAACGTTACTTGAAAAAGAATCAGTGTCTTTGGAGAACTCCTAATAAATCTGTAGAGTTTTTAGAGTTTCTACTGCCTTCGGCATGAGGGAGCAGTGAGATTCCATTAGTAACCAGCATATAAAACTGTGAGTAAATCAGTCCTCTGAGGGAAAACTAAGCTTGCAATAAACTTTTGTGGGTTTTTCAAATAATAACCAATTGTAAGAGACGATACTCTGAAAGATATTACCATTCTATTTTTTAAAAATATATTTAAAAAGAATATTCCAAATTTGCAATTTTACAATGCTGTTGATATTAGTATTTTAACAAATAATTATCTGGGTGAAATGCATTTCCTTGTGAACCTTTCACATCAGTTACTAGTGAAAGTGTGACCCTATTAATTTTAATTTAACAGTAACAGAGTTGGAAGGGACCTTGGAGGTCATCTAGTCCAACCCCCCATTCACGCAGGAGACCTGTACTAGGGATTCAGACTGCTATTAACATCTCTTCATTTGAAACGAGTTCTGACTTTTCCACCCCAGAGATCTTTAAATCTCTGTGATGCATGCAGACAACAGACTCCTTCAAAGTCACTTCCCTGCCATGCCGAGAACCTTCTAACTCCATGGAAACCATGATTACGAACCTTCTTTATGAGAAGTGTCTTTGATTCTGATATATATATGTGTGTGTGTGTGTGTGTGTGTGTGTGTGTGTGTGTGTGTAGGTCTTTGATTATTCAGGTTTTCTCCCGCGTAAAATTGGAAGCTCAAATCCCCCTGCAACTCAGA
Source organism: Coluber constrictor foxii (assembly GCA_038048745.1). Taxonomy (NCBI): domain Eukaryota; kingdom Metazoa; phylum Chordata; class Lepidosauria; order Squamata; family Colubridae; genus Coluber; species Coluber constrictor. The sequence continues at coordinate 11,749,505 of CM075962.1, read as the reverse complement.
CTAACCTGAGCACAACCAAGCCCCCACCCAAACAGAACACACCCCCATCCAAGCAGAGCACAACCAACCCCCCCATCCAATCAGAGCACAGCCAAGCTCCCACCCAATCAGTTCACACCCCCACTAGCAGTTAAAAGGAAGAAACAGCTGCCATCACACATTGCTCCTAGCAACACGAAGCCGAAAACACCAGCCTGAAGATGATGAATGAGACTTTGTCGAAACGTCGCCAAGACACTTCCAATTTTACGCGGGAGAAACCCAAATAACCAAAAACCTATATACAAACACCTCGAAAACCTCAGAAAACATATATATATATATAATATTTTGGGAAGCAGGATTACGGCAGCTGTGTTTAACTCGCCGTTTTACGACAAAGCCAGAGATGGGCTTCACATAATTTAACAACCAGTTCACTCAGAATCAAAAATGTGACAGCGCATGTCTTGTGCATATGCGTGCTGCATCAAAAACATGGCAATTGTATAGGATAAGATAACACCGCTCGCGTGTGCCTTATGCACATGTGTGTTGCGTCAAAAACACAGTGATTGCATAAGAAGGGATAGCACCAGAGTGGGTGGGCGGGCAGTAACTACTGGTTCGCCTGAATCAGTCCGAACCGGCTGAATCCTTCCCCTGGATAAGACAATAGAGCTTTCCAACTTTGTGGGAAGGGAAGGGAATAATTCAGTGTGAGCAGCGCATAAGTGTGCATGCAGCTCCATTTGCATGCCAATTGTGCAAATGGAGTGCATGGGCACATGGTAGCCTGCTTCTCACACAAATGAGGATATGCATGCATGCATGCTGACCGCCTCCATGACCCAGTTCTGAATGGCTCAAGGCCCCGGAGGGAGCCCCGGCCCAGGGTTCGAGACCCCTGCAAAAGGACACATAACCATCACAGTTGTTAGAAGCTACAAGTTAAACAAGCTGTGTGTAGGGAGTCCTCGGCTTACAATCATCCGTTTAGTGTCCGTTCGAAGTTAAAACGGCGTTGAAAAAAGCAACTTGTGAGTGTTTTTCACACTTATGACCGTTGGAGCATTCTCGGGACATGTGATCAATATTTGGATGCTTGACAACCAGTTCATACATATGACGTTCGCAGTGTTCCCAGGGTCATGTGATTCCCTTTTATGACCTTTTGATGAGCAAAGTCAACGGGGGAGCCAAATACGATGAACAACCATGCGGCTAACTTGAAACTACAGTGATTCACTTAACAACTGTTTCTCAGAGGGGGGCAAAACTCCCTTAACAACTGGCCTGCTTACCAATGGAAATTTTGGGCTCAATTGTGGTCGTAAACTGAGGACTATTTGGAATTTGGCTCCTGTTGCTCCCCTGCAGATGTCCATATACCTATAGGTTAGTCCTTGACTTACAATCAACATAGTAAATGTTTAAAATTACAATGACAATGAAAAAAGTAATTTACAACCAGTCCTTTCACTTACGAATGTTGTAGCATCCCCATAACTGGGGACTCATTTAACAAACTATCTCACTCAGCAACCGAAATTTTGGGCTCAACCGTGTTGTGACCAAGGCCCAAGTAGTGATTACCAAACACAATTCAGTCCTCAACAAACTTATTTTATTAAAACAGCTGAGAATGAATTCATTCTCAGCTTAGTCCAAAACAAAATTCTTCATAACCAGTCCACCGGCCTTATCACCAACCTTTGATGTCTTTGGCAACCCCCCCACAAAGTTCAAGAGACACTGACAAGAAGCACTGGAATCAAAGTTGCTTTTCTACAAAGAACCCAACGGCTCATTGCTGCTCTTTTAAGCCTTCTGGGAGGAGCCAATCATCTCCTGGCCTTACTCCTGAGTTGTCCTTTTTGCTTCAGCTGCTCTTGCCTTCTGGCAACTCTTCGCATGCGTGCACTAGGAACAGGCTCCTCCTGTTCCTCTGCCTCTCTGCTATCCACCTCTGGAGGCTCCGGAGTCCGAGCATCGCTCCCAGCTGGCCCTGGCTCCATCTCTGCCTCCAACGGGCCTTCCCCTGACTCCAAGACTGGCCCATGTTCTTCCCCCGGCCTCCTCACTGTCCGACTCCGCTGCCAGCTCCGCAGGCTGATGACGGACCACAACAGGCTCTAAGTCGAGGCACACCTTTGTTTCCCCTCCATTGTATCTCTTTAACACGCTTCCACCTATAACATTTTTACATCTGTTGTCGTTCATACAGTCTATCCTGCCTCCTGCCACTGCCGTTCCTTAAAATATGTATTTATTTTTATTGCAGTAAAGCAATTCACAGAGGAAATGAAAAGAGAAAAGAATGGGGCAAGATTTATATGGATTATCAGGGATGTTGGTTGCTGTCTCATGTAGCAAGTCATTTTCTCTTGTCTTATATTGGTTATATATACATATATATCTAGATGTCTCTTGTTTGTTTCACTCAGCCATTCAAGCTTTTAGTGAGAGGAGTTTTTTTTCTCCCTTACTGCAACGGATGATGTTTTAACCTGAAGCTTCCTTACAAAATACCAGATCTGTTTTGGTACCTTATGGTTTATTATTTATACAGATAGTCCTCGACTTAAGACATTTTGTTTAGCGACTACTCAAGGCTACAATGGCCCTGAAAAAAGTGACTTATGACCTGTTTTCCCACTTATCATGATTATGTGATAAAAATTTGTGTGCTTGGCAACTGGTATGTATTTATGCGAGTCACCTTGGACTGCAAGGCAATCCAACCGGTCAGTCCTAGAGGAGATCAACTCTGACTGCTCTTTAGATGTTCTGCTCCAGCTCCGGATTCCCGAGGATATTGACACGCACTAACGGTCCTTATCAAATTTATTAAGTAGCAAGAATAAACCAAAGTCCGGCAAAGGTTGGCAACCAGCCCAGAAACCAAGATATGATAAGACTTTTCCAAAAATGCTCTGATGATAATCACAAGTTGTTTCCAGCAAGAGACTTACTAATGGCGTGTGACTTAAATAGGCTAAGGGAGTGGCCAATTATCCTCAAGCTTTACTCTGGAGGACACCTCCTCCTCCTAAGTAGCCACTTCTGCCTTTTGGCAGCCCTGTGTGCTCGAGCATTGAGGAGAGGCTCCTCCACTTCGCTCTCTCCACTTGAAGGAGCCCCTGGAGGTTCTGAAGGCCCTGGCTTAGTCTCTGCCTCTGGCACCACATCCTCTTCAGCCTCCTTGCTGTCTGACGCGAGCGCCAGCTTTGCAGGCTGCTGGCGTGACACCACACCAGCCTCCTCATCGTTGGGATCAGACACGATCCACGCAGACCACTGGCGGGCCACAACATTAGAAGGCCAGATCCTGAAGATGAAACTCAAATACTTTGGGCACCTAATGAGAAGGAAGAACTCACTGGAGAGGAGCCTAATGCTGGGAACGATGGAAGGCAAAAGAAGAAAGAGACGGCAGAGAACGAGATGGTTGGATGGAGTCACTGAAGCAGTCAGCGTGAGCTTAAATGGACTCCAGAGGATGGTAGATGACAGGAAGGCCTGGAGGAATGTTGTTCATGGGGTTGCGATGGGTCAGACATGATTTCGCGACTAACAACAACAACAATGTATTTATGACAGTTATGGTGTCCCGGGATTATGTGAATAACATTCTCACAAAGTCAATGGCGGAAGCCACATTTCCTTAATAAGCAGGTGATCGTTTAACAACGGTGGCATAAAAGGTCGTAAAATGGGGGCAAAGCTCACCTAACACCTTCCTTGCTTAGCAACGGAAATTTTTGTGCTCAATTGTGGTTGTAAATCAAAGATTACCTGTATACAATAGATGTGTACTTTTGGTGATGGGGTGGTGGCTTCCTTCAAAATCAAAATATCCCATTGATGACAGTCATCAGACGCCCATTGCTGGTTGTGAAAGCATCTAAGCTCACAACTCTTCTAAGTGGATACTTGTCGTAGAACAAGCTAGTTAGCTGATTGCCTTGAGGGTCCTTCACCGGAGGGTGTGTGCTAAATAGTGTTGTGCAAAGCATTCAAATGAGATGCTTTGTAAATAGTGCAGTAGTGTGAATAACTCAGGTATTCTTGAAGCAGCTTCTCATATGTTTGGGCAAACATGGATAACATTTCTACCAGGTTTGGGAACAAAGCAAATTATAGCCTAACCCTAACTGTAACAATAATGTTAACCTTAGCCTTAGCCTTAGCCTTAGCCTTAGCCTTAGCCTTAGCCTTAGCCTTAGCCTTAGCGTTAGCGTTAGCGTTAGCGTTAGCCTTAACCTCACCCTCAACCTCAACTCTCATCATTAACCCTAACCCTTACCTCAACATCAACCTTCACTTTCACCTTAATCTTAACCTTAGCCTCAACTCTCAACTCTCAACATTAACCCTAACCCTAACCCTAACCCTTACCTCAACCTCGACCTCGACCTCAACCTCAACCTCAACCTCAACCTCAACCTCAACCTCAACCTCAACCTCAACCTCAACCTCAATCTCAATCTCAATCTCAATCTCAATCTCAATCTCAATCTCAACATTAATGCTATCGGTAACCCTTAACCTTACTGCAACCTCAAGGTCACTTTCACCTTAATCTTAACCTCTTAACTCTCAACTCTCAACATTAACCCTAACCCTTAATCCTACCTCAGCTTCAATTTTCACTTTCACTTTCACCTTAATCTTAACCTCAACCTCAACCCCAACTCTCAACTCCCAACACTAAACGTGAACCTAACCCTAACCCTTAATTTTACCTCAACCTTCACTTTCACCTTAATCTTAACCTGACTCAACTCTCAACTCTCAAACCTAACACTAACCCTTAGACTTAACCTCAACCTCAACTCTCAACTTTCAACATTAACCCTAAACCTAAGCCTTACCTCAACCTCAATCTTCACTCTCAACTCTCAATCCTAACACTAAACGTTAGACTTAACCTCAACCTCAACTCTCAACTCTCAACATTAACCCTAAACCTAAACCTAAGCCTTACCTCAACTTCAACCTTCACCTTCACATTAATCTTAACCTCAATCTCAATTCTCAACTTCAATCTTCACTTTCACTTTCACCTTAACCTCAATCTGAAGCTAAATCCTAACCTTTAACCTTAAACCCTCACCCTAACTCTTTGAAACTGTTGTACCCAACTGTAAAGAGCTGTCAGGATAACTTTGAAGAACAGGAAGAAGAGACATAACAAGAGAAACAACTTGACAAAAAGAACCTGAGTTCAAAGCAGAAATGTAATTTGAGAAAGCATCTCAGACGTGACCCTCTCTCCCTTTGAGGCCAAGGAAACATGCCCATTTCAGGTACTTAGAAGGTTTTTCTCATTCTCAAAGGCCTTTTGTGAAGGGAAGTGAAAGGAGATGACGTAAAGGGAAGTGAAGTGAAGTAAAAAGCAAAGCGAAGTGAAGTAGTTTTAGGCAGATCCAGAAAGAGAACTAGAGAGAGATCCAGGTTCCATGCTATACAAGCTTGTTGATGAGAAATTTCTAAAACTTCAAATCTCAACCAACTAAGGCTCTGTTTTGCACATTGGTAATAGCACACTACTAACCAGAGCATACAAAACATTTGCTAGACCAATTCTCGAATACAGCTCATCTGTCTGGAACCCGCACTAGATATCGGACATTATCGTCATTTCCTGCCTGGACTACTGCAATGCTCTCTACATGGGGCTCCCCTTGAGGTGCACCCAGAGGCTCCAACTGGTGCAGAATGCGGCCGCGCAGGGGATTATGGGAGCAAGGGGGCGCTCCCATGTGACACCTCTCCTGCGTGAGCTGCATTGGCTTCCGGGGGTCTTCCGGGTGCGCTTCAAGGTGTTGGTAACCACCTTTAAAGCGCTCCATGGCATAGGACCTGGGTACTTGCGGGACCGCCTTCTGCTACCGATAGCCTCCCACCGGCCAGTTCGCTCCCACAGAGAGGGACTCCTCAGGGTGCCATCAGCCAGACAATGTCGGCTGGCGACACCCAGGGGGAGAGCTTTCTCTGTGGCAGCACCAGCCCTCTGGAACGATCTGCCCCCGGAGATCCGTACGATACCTGATCTCCGGGCTTTCCGCCGTGCCCTAAAAACTTTTTTATTTTGTCAAGCTGGGCTGGCGTAACCCCCCCCCTCTTTTTTAAGCTTAAAGTTTTATGGGTTTTAAATTTTAATTGCCTATTGGGTTTTTTAAATTTATTGGGCCAAAATTATTTAATTCTTTTATTAATATTTTAAATTTTGTATTGGAGTGCTTTTTATTCTTGGCTGTACACCGCCTTGAGTCCACTAGGAGAAGGGCGGTATATAAATTTAATAATAATAATAATAATAATAATAATAATAATAATACAATCAAACATGTCCAGAAATATTTCACAAGAAGAGTCCTCCACTCCTCTGCTTGCAACAAAATACCTTATGCCACCAGACTTGAAATACTGGGCTTAGAAAATGTAGAACTACTCCGCCTTCGGTCTGACCTAAGCATAGTACATAAAATTATCTGCTACAATATCCTACCTGTCAATGACTACTTTAGCTTCAAGCATAACAATACATGAGCACACAATAGATACAAACTTAAAGTGAACCGCTCCAAACTCGATTGCAGAAAATATGACTTCAGCAACAGAGTGGTTAATGCCTGGAATGCACTACCTGACTCTGTGGTTTCATCCCCAAACCCCCCAAATTTTAACCTTAGACTGGCCACTGTTGACCTCACCCCATTCCTAAGAGGCCTGTAAGGGATGTATCCAATCCACGTTTATACTTATCATCTAATACATTCTTGACAAATAAATAAATAAAAATAAATAAATAAAACTCTTCAAGTCCTAGGAACTCTCCGAGTCAGTTCAAATCAAGCTACACCATTCCCCAAAGCATCCAGTCGGGATCCGAACTAAATCTTACCTTTGGTGCTTTCAACTAGTATTCTCTGTAGCCGCGATCAGAAGGAAAACGAGATAAGGATAAATTAATATTTACACATTGCTTCGTGATGGTGACTTGCATTTACGGCCTATTCAATTTTCTTGCTGTGAATCTAATGTGTTTTCTAGCAAATGACCTCATCTAACTCGCTGGGGTTTCCCACATTTAATAAAAAAAAACAAGTCCAATCTGTTTTATGGCAGGCGTCCCTTCCCTTTTCCGATAAGCAGATTCATTTTGCCATCAGAATAATAGGATGTACATCTAATTTCCAAGGAATGGCCTAGAGGTGTCTCCAAGCTGGTCGAACACCTGTTGCTAAGGAAAAATGTAATCACATCAATGGAAAGTCTGGCCCAATTTACACACAGACGCACATCAAAAGAACCCCAACAAAACCGTCAAAGCTGCGAGAAAGGCGTCGCTGTGTATGAGCAGAACAAGTCGCCAAGGAAGAATTCACAACCAGCCGACAGTGTGATAATGACTAACCTGTAACCGTTATTTATTCGGGCGGGAAGGTGTTGTAATTCAGTGTGAAAACGCGGGTGCCGAAACAATTCGGCAGCAGTTGACGGGGAAAATTCTCCGTCACCAGACTCTACTCAGGCACTGCCTGCCGCTACAGAAAAATATAGAAGATTATAGTAGAGACAAGGCGGCGTTCAGTTCCTGGCAGAAGAAGATCACCAGGTCAAATCGCGACACTCGTCGTTTGGCTGTTCAGCTCTTCGCAACCCCATGGATCCAGCAGTGGGTTTCACATTATGTTACTACCAGTTCGCCGGGCGCACGCATGCTCGCTTCGTGCATGGGTGCATTCGGTTGACGAACACGCCTGCCTTCTGCGTGCGCACCTGCCTTCGGCACACACACCTGCCTTCCACGCATGCACTTTGCTCGTGCGAGCACCTTCCGTGCAGGGCAAATGGGTGGGCCCACCGATGATTTCCGCTACTGATTCAAGCGAACCGGTCTGAACCAGTCTGAACCAGCTGAATACCACCTCTGCATGGATCACAGCTGGCCAGGCCTCCGATCCTCCACTGTCTTCCAGAGTTTACCCAAATTCACCTTCATTGCGTCAATGACCCTATCTAACCATCTCCTCCTCTACTGTCCCCTTCTCCTTCTGCTTTCCATCTTTCCCAACCTCAGGGTCTTCTCCAAGGAGTCTTCTCTTCTCCTTGGGTGGCCAAAAGATTTGAGCTTCAGCTTCAGGATCTGTCCTTCCAAGCTCCAGGGCCGCAGGTTGCCGACCCTTGGAATAGAATAACAAGAGTTGGAAGGGACCTTGGAGGTCTTCTAGTCCAACCCCCTGCTCAGGCAGGAAACCCCATTTCATTTCAGACAAATGGTTGTCCAATCTCTTCTTAAAAACTTTCCAGTGTTGGAGCATTCACAACTTCTGGAGGCAAGTCGTTCCACTGATTAATTGTTCTTACTGTCAAGAAATTTCTCCTGATTTTTGGCCAGTCCCTCTTGCTCGGTCTAACAAAATGTTACAGGATTGCAAATAAATTGAATAATTAAATAAGTAAATTGTTATTGAAATGAAATTCAAAGGTGGGTGCAGGATACCCACAAACACCAGAACAAGGATGGTTTTTTATTTTTACAGCATTTTTTTCATCCCAGGCAGAAACCATTGGTATTCAAGCAGTGCCTTTCATAATAACGTGTTATGCTTCTGTGCTATCTTTTATGACCGCTTTTACTCAGAACTGCTTTTTGTTTATTTTATTACTTATTTTATTTTGTAAAGTTTATGTGCATCCTGAATAAGTGTCAGCTGGCTGCATAGACCGCCTGGCTGCAGAGGAATGGTATGTTGGCTTGCAAAAGCAGTCTCTAGAGATCCCAGTTTCCATAAGAACGGCATGGGTAAAACCTGGTTCTCCTTGAGATTTGAGGGTTTAAAAGTTCCAAAACTTCTCCAACTCTTAGTAGGTAATGTTGCATGTAGGTTGAGGAAGACAAGAAGAAAAAATGATCAAGAATGAAAGAAGAGGGAGTCAAGCTATTCTCCAAAGCACCTGAAGTCAGGACAAGAAGCAATGGGTGGAAACCAATCAAGGAGAGAAGCAACTAAGGAGAACTTTCCTGACAGTGAGAACAATTAATCAGTGGAACGACTTGCCTCCAGAAGTTGTGAATGCTCCAATACTGGAAGTTTTTAAGAAGATGTTGGATACCCATTTGTCTGAAGGGTTTAGGGTTTTCTGCCTAAGCAGGGGGTTGGACTAGAAGACCTCCAAGGTCCCTTCGGTTACTCTATTCTATTCGAAGGAAGGAAGGAAGGAAGGAAGGAAGGAAGGAAGGAAGGAAGGATGGAAGAAAGGAGGGAGGGAGGGAAAGAAGGAAGGGAAAGAGACTACAAGGAAGGAAGGAAGGAAGGAAGGAAGGAAGGAAGGAAGGAAGGAAGGAAGGAAGGAAGGAAGGAAAGAAAAGGGATTGCAAGGGTAGGATAAGAAGCAATGGGTGGAAACTAATCAAGGAGAGAAGCAACTTAGAACTAAGGAGAAATTTCCTGACAGTGAGAACAATTTAACCAGTTGAACAACTTGCCTCCAGAAGTTGTGAATGCTCCAACACTGGAAGTTTTTAAGAAGAGATTGGATGACCATTTGTCTGACGTAGTATGGGGTTTCCTGCCGAAGGAGGGGGTTGGACTAGAAGACCTCCAAGGTCCCTTTCAACTCTATTACTGTTGCCTCAGCCAGCAAAAATGGAGAATGGGAGAGCTGCATTTTCACTGGCAGAGGGTTGCTGGAGGCCGTCACATCCGAAAATGGAGCACGGGAGCCCTTTTTCGCTGGCAGAGCGCTCGGGCCACGTTGAGCCGGCCACGCCCACTCTGGTCCTGCCCACCCCTCCCCCCTGAGATCAAACACAACCCTCATGTGGCCCTCAATGAAATCAAGTTTAGTTAGTCGGCGACTTACCACCACAATCGGCCCAACATTTCCATTGCTGAGCGAGACAGTTGTTAAGCGAGTTTTGCCTCATTTTACAACCTTTCTTGCCACCGTTGTTAAGTGAATCTCTGCCGTTGTTAAGCTAGTAACACGGTTGCGAAGTGGGTCTGGCTTTTGCAACTGTCATAAATACATGCCCGTTGCCAACTGTCCGAATTTTGGTCACGTGACCACGAGGAGGCGGCAACCATTGTAAGCGTGGGAAACAGTGGTAGGTCACATTTTTCACGGCTATTGTAAGCTTGGATGGTCACTAAACGGCCCCCCACATGTGCCCGTTCCTGCACATGGGTGCACCCACACACCCACATGCACCCTGCACGCACCACGAACCCTGTCCATGTACGGCAGCGATCTGAAGACCGGCTGGCCAGCGGGAGGTGCACGCCTGCACAGCAGAGCTGAAGTGGGGCGACGGCTTGCCTGTCAACAGAGAGGGAGCTGCATGCCATCTCTGACACGTGTGCCATACGTTTGCCATTATGGGAATAGAATAGAATAGAATAGAATAGAATAGAATAGAATAGAATAGAATAGAATAGAATAGAATAGAATAGAATAGAATAGAATAGAATAGAATAGAATAGAATAGAATAGAACTGTGATGGCAAACCTATGGCATGCGTGCTTGAAGTGGCATGCAGCGCCATCTCTCCGGACATGCCAGCCGTCGTCTGTTGCTCTTCCAGTTTCCGGTACGCACATGTGCGTGCACATGCACACTCCCATTTCGGCACTCATATAATAATGAAGAATAGAGTAGAGTAGAGTAGAGTAGAGTAGAGTAGAGTAGAGTAGAGTAGAGTAGAATAACAGAGTTGGAGGGGACCTTGGAGGTCTTCTAGTCCAACCCCCTGTTAAAGCAGGAGATCCCATACCATTTCAGACAAATTTTCTGCCTTTTCTTAATTTCTTGCATTTGCTATTTCTTGCTGTTTTCAGTGCTCACAATAACATTGATTATGCTGAAAGGAAACAGCACGATGGCTAGCCTTGTCTGCATTTCATACAATCTTTTAATGCATGTTTTTTTTTAAAAAAATCAATTACTACTTCCATGGCGGTATATAAACGGGGCGCATGGGGACTCCTGGAAAGGGAGGGATGGGGAGGGGAGGGGCCAGCCAGCAATTTAACAACCGGTTCGTCTAAACCGGCCAGAACCAGCTGAATCCCAGCACTGCTTTGGGCCAATCACCAGGAGACTGTGAATTCTAGTCCTGCCTTAGGCATTAAAGTCTGGTGGTTGACCCTGAGCCAATCACTAGGAGTCAGTGAGTTCTAGTCCCACCTTAGGCATGAAAGCCAACTTGGTTACTACAGGCCATTCCCTCTCTCAGACCAACCCACTCACAGGGTTTTTTTAATGGGGAAAATAGGAGGAGCAAGCAGTATTATGTACACGTGCCACCTTGAGTTATTTATAGAACAAATAAACGTGAAATATACAGCATACAAACAAACAAAATAAACTTGTTCAACCTTCAATCTTACCAGACGGGCAGAATCAGTTCAGATATCTTGAGGAATAAAGTTCGATGACACGAACATCCAACAGTCATCCTTAAATCACTCTTAATGGCTGGTCTAATCAAGAGATGTTTATTAAGCAATGATGTCTGAAAACAAGATACGCCAATGTGGAGGCATTTTCAGGTTGAGACGTCACCAAAATCGGAGTTGTAACAACAGTATTTTTTTTTTTTTCTCATGGGGTGAAAACTGTGTTTCCTTTCTTTGGAATAATTATTCCACACGGAGAAAAAAAAATGGGAGAATTGAGCGGGGGAAAGGGAAGGCAAAATATAACAGATAAATAAATAATAAATAAACAGATTTGGAAGGGGCCTAGTCCAACCCTCTGCTCAAGCTGGAGAGCCTATACCAGTGATGGTTAACCTTTTTGGTGCCAAGTGCCCAAAGTGCGTAGGTGCGCACACAAATACACACGTGCATGCCCAAATGAGCCTTGGTGGCGCAGCAGCTTAAGTGGTGCTAAAGTAACACCAGCTGCCTGCAATTACTGCAAGTTCAAATCTCACCAGGCTCAAGGTTGACTCAGCCGTCCATCCTTCCAAGGTAGGGAAAATGAGGACCCGGATTGTGGGGGCAATAAGCTGACTTTGTATAAAAAAAAGAACACCTCTTAGGGGGCCCCCGAAAGCTCTACTAAGCAGGTATATACAAAAGTATGAAGGCTATTGCTTAACGCATTGTAAGCCGCCCTGAGCCTCCATAGAAGGGCAGCATATAAATTAAATTAAAAAAAACAAAAAAACAAAATACAATGCGAGCACCCCCACGCATGTGCAGGCATCCCTGTGCATGCATGTGTGTCCCCTGCACATGCGCTCTGGGCCTCTGCACCCCATTTTGGTTTCCAGGTTGGTGCAGGAGGATTTCCAGTCCCAAAATGGGACGCGGGGTGCTGCGTGAGGCCCCATTTTGGGTTTGGAAAGCCTCCTGCAGCAAGCTGCACCCCTTGTGCATGCGCCCTGCCCTCCTGTGCATGCATAGGCATGTCCCCCGCATGTGCCCCACCCCCCACATATGCGTGGCAGAGTTCTGAAGACCGTCTGGCCGGTGGGAGGCGTGCATGCATGCGCAGTGGAGCTGGGCTGGGGCAACAGCTGGCGTGCCCACAGAGAGGGATCTCCATGCCACCTGTGGCACGCATGCCATAGATTCGCCATCACGGGCCTATAACATTTTAAACAAATGGTTCTCCAATCTCTTCTTAAAAACCTCTAGTGTTTGAATCCCCACAATTTCTGAAAGCAAACGTCTGTTATTTTTTTGTTTGTTAAGACTCTGCATAAAGAGAAAAACACACAAAGGATTCACTACCCATATATACCTAATATTCTAAGTTTCTGGTTTGCTTGCTTGAATTTGTCTGTTTTGATTTTTCTTTTTCTTTTTTAAAATCTGCATTTACAAATGCATGAGTGTGAGGTTTATTTGGGGACGGGGTGTGTTAAAATAATTATCCTTGTTTAAATTGTTTGCTAAAAAGGAAAGCCAGAACAAACAAGTTTATTAGCGCAGTTTAAAAGCTGGTGATCATTGTTTTTTGCCTAGTACATCATGGCAAAAAATAACTTTCAAACATCCACGGCAATTAATTGAATTGGATCTGGCCCAGCTCCTAATGACTTCAGAAGTAAGCATCTGTTTGGTGGATACCGCAATCATCATTCCATTATTTAAGAAAAATGGATTCGAGAACTTATCGCAGTAAATGCGTGTTTTTTCTGTGGTAAAAAATCGTTTAGAAATGTAATCGCTTTTTCCTCCTCTTTTTAAGTACCAGAAAGTGTGCATTTAGATTACCTAAAAAATAATACCATTTACTCAAAAGGATAATTCTCCAATCTTCCGACTCCTGTATCAAGGCAATTTAAATCATTGAGCAGATGGAAATCATGACTTTAAATCATACCCAACCTGGATATTAAGCAAAAATGAAAAACAGCTATTCTATACCTTGCCTGTTTAGAGATGAATCTTATTCGATTTGGGGCATCTTATGTTTAGTTAAAAGGCTGCAACTTCTTCTGGAGAATGAAGCGAGAAACTCATCACAAAAATAAAATGAAAAAGGTTAAGTCCTCCTCTCTTGCTTGCCATCAATACCAAGCCATTAACAGGAATCCATTTTTCCCCTCATAGAGAGTAAGATTAGATCTCAATGGATCGGACAAAAAAAAAAAGAAATTTGCAGTGATTGGTCCTGATTTTGAAATATTTTCTCATCCCCCCGCATCCTAGAAGGACATAATAAGTGGATTTTAAAAAAATGGCAAATGTAGGCAGTCCTCGGTTTACAACCATTCATTTAGTTACAACGGCACTGAAAAATGTGACCTATGACCGTTTTTTTACAGTTACGACTCCTCCCCTACCCCCAAGATCATATGACCAAAATTCAGATGCTTGACAACTGGTTCGTATTGATGACCGTTGCTGTGTCCTGGAGGGGTGGGGGGTCTCGCGTGATCTCATTTTGCGACCTGCTGACAGGCAAAGTCAAGGGGCAAGCCGGATTCACTTAACAACCGGATTACTAATTTATCAACTGCAGCGATTCACTTAACAACTGAGGCAAGACCGGTGGTAAAATGGGGCAAAACTCACTTAACAAATGTCTCACATAACAACAACAACAGAAATATGGAGCTCAATTGTGGTCGTAAGTCGAGGACTACACACAAATATGTTTATGTGTGTGTAAATACATATATACATGTACACACATGTGTGTGTGTGTGTGTGTGTGTATATATATATATATATATATATATATATATATATATATATATATATATAAACATATACATTTATTTATATAAATGTATATTTATTTACTTGTATATATATATATATATTACTTATATATATATATTACTTATATATATATATTACTTATATATATATATTACTTATATATAATTTATATATATATATATATATATATATATATATATATATATATATATATATATATATATATATATTTTCTGAGGTTTTCGCGGGTGTTTGTATGTAGGTCTTTGGTTATTCGGGTCTTCTCCCGCGTAGAATTGGAAGTATCTTGGCGACGTTTCGACGAAGTCTCATTCGTCATCTTCAGGCTGGTGTTCTCGGCTTCGTTCTTCCTGGAGCAATGTGAGATTGCAGCTGACCCTTCCTTTTAACTACTAGTGGGGGTGTGAGCTGATTAGGTGGGAGCTTGTCTGACAGCACTACTTAACCTGAAAGAAGACACCAGCATAATAATCCTACCAGCAGACAAGGGCAACGCCACAGTGGTTATGAACACATCTGACTACCAAACCAAATTAACCAACCTACTCCAAGACTCCACATACAAACCCCTAAACACAGACCCCACCACCTACCTGGAAAAAACCACCAGATCCAAAATAAAAGCCTCCCCCATCAGCAAAGAAGAGATCCAGCAAAGAATCATTCCCAGAGAGAAATCATCCAGATGCCCTAAGCTCTATGGTCTCCCCAAGATACACAAAGAAGGAACCCCACTCAGACCCATAGTCAGCTCCATAGGCTCACCTCTACAAAGCCTAGCCAAATTTCTCGCCAAACAACTACAGCCCTATGCAGAATCCATCACCTCGCACGTAAAAAACTCATTTCAGTTCATAGACATCATAAAGAAACAAAACTTACAGCCCAGTGACCTACTCGTGAGCTTCGATGTCATATCCCTCTTTACCCAAGTACCAATCAAAGAAGCCTTGACAGTTATCCAAAACAAATATAACCCCCCCAAGCACATCCTTGATCTGACCAACCACTGCCTATCCAACACATATTTCATCTATAACGGACAATAATACAAACAAATAGAAGGAGCACCCATGGGATCACCCCTCTCACCTGTCATTGCCAACCTCTATATGGAGCACTTCGAAACCCAAGCTCTAGAAAAATCCGATCACAAACCGAAACTCTGGCTCAGATACGTGGACGACACCTTCATAATCTGGCCACATGGGAAAGAAAAACTGGACAACTTCCTCACACACCTCAACAGCCTACACCCCAAAATACAGTTCACCATGGAAATGGAAGCAAACAACCAACTTCCCTTCCTGGATGTCTTAGTCTACAGGAAATCTGATGGCTCCCTAGGACACACTATCTACCAGAAGAAAACACACACAAACCGCTATCTGCATGCACTCTCACACCACCACCCAGCCCAGATCAACTAGTAGCCAAGACACTCATCTACAGAACAAAACGCTTAGCTGACGAACAACACCTAAAAACCGAGCTACACACTCTCACTAACGTACTAACATCCAATGGATTCCAAAGAAATAAGATTACCAACCTAATCCAAAAAGAAACCCCCACTAAAATTCAAGACAGAGAACAAGAAAACGGCAAAGCCCTCCTCCCATACGTAAAAGGCACCACAGACAGAATAAGCAAAATCCTCCAGAAACATAACATCAAGACAGCATTCTGCACAAACCGAAAAATATCCACCATCCTGAGGAACCCCAAAGACAAAATTGAGTTAGAAAATCAAGGAGTATATGAAATCCCATGCACCGCCTGCCCCACCACATACATCGGACAAACCAACAGAAGAATAAGTGCACGCATTGAAGAACACAAAAACTCAGTCAAAAAAGAGGAACCAACTTCTTCTCTGGTCCAACACTTCAAAGCCACAGGACATGAAATTGACTTTAAAAAGACCAGAACTATCGCCAAAACTGAACACTTTAATGACAGAATAATCAGAGAAGCCATCGAGATAGAAAAACGCCCACACAGCATGAACAAACGAGACGATACCTCCCGCCTGCCAGCCATTTGGAAACCCGCCCTTATTGACAAACGAGTCCCCAACACGATGAATGACACCAGACCCACACTCACAAGAGCCACACAGGATGTCACCACCACACATCCACGCAGAAAGCAGACTCAAACCCACACTGATAATGAGGCACGACCAAGGACCAGAAGCCAGACCGCAGCTGCATCATTAGCCACTTTTAACCCCTCCAATCCATACATGAATCAGACCAACACCCTCCATGAAAAGCCCTCAAGACCACAAACCCGAAGCCAAACAACAACAACACAGCTCACCAGCTCAAATCCCCCTGCAACTCAGACTAAGCTGAGCACAACCAAGCCCCCACCCAAACAGAACACACCCCCAGCCAATCAGAGCACAACCAACCCCCCATCCAATCAGAGCACAGCCAAGCCCCCAACCAATCAGAACACACCTCCACGCAATCAGAACACAGACAAGCTCCCACCCAATCAGCTCACCCCCCCACTAGTAGTTAAAAGGAAGGGTCAGCTGCAATCTCACATTGCTCCAGGAAGAACGAAGCCGAGAACACCAGCCTGAACGTGACGAATGAGACTTCGTCGAAACGTCGCCAAGATACTTCCAATTCTACGCGGGAGAAGACCCGAATAACCAAAGACCTATGTATATGTATATGTATATGTATATGTATATGTATATGTATATGTATATGTATATGTATATGTATATGTATATGTATATGTATATGTATATGTATATGTATATGTATATGTATATACATATATACATTTAGGTCTGGTTATTCGGGTTTTCTCCCACGTAAACTTGGAAGTGTCTTGGCGACGTTTCGACGAAGTCTCATTCATCACCTTCTGGCTGGTGTTTTCGGCTTCATGCTTCTAGGAGCAATGTGTGATCGTAGCTGTTTCTTCCTTTTCCAATTTACGCGGGAGAAAACATGAATAACCAAAGACCTACATACAAACACCTGCGAAAACCTCAGAAAAGATATATACGTTTATTTATACACACACACACACATAGACGCACACACACATATATAAGGGAAAGGTTCCCCTTGCACACATATGCTAGTCGTTCCTGACTCTAGGGAGCAGTGCTCATCTCCGTTCCAAAGCCAAAGAGCCAGCGCTGTCCGAAGACATCTCTGTGGTCATGTGACCGACATGACTAAACACCAGAGGCGCAAGGAACGCTGTTACCTTCCCACCAAATGTGGTTCCTATTTTTCTACTTGCATTTTTTACCTGCTTTCAAACTGCTAGGTTGGCAGAAGCTGGGACAAGTCACGGGAGCTCACCCCGTTACGTGGCACTGGGATTCGAACCGCTGAACTGCTGACCTTTCGATCGACAAGCTCAGCGTCTTAGCCTCCAAGCCACCGTGTCCCTCCATACACTCATATACATATATACATACATATATACATACATACACACACACACACACACATATACATACATATGTATTTAAATGTATATTTATTTAAAAAGGGAATCCAATGTGTTAATTCAGTACATAGGTTAAGGGTGTCGGTGTGAATGGAGGCCAGGACTGAATGTCTGGGAATACGACACAAATTACCCCCAATTCCAAGCTTTTCAGAGACCCACACCTGCTCCCACTGAGGGCCAAGAGGACTTAGGAATGCTTTTGCGCAACAGGTGCTTCCTGCTGGGATCATTTTTAATCCGTCTGTCTCTTGTTCAACTTCCCTGACCTTCTGAAGCCTTTTCATTATTGCCTCTTGAGCCTAGAGCCCCATTGTCGCTATTTCCCTTTAATGTTCATTATTCTCAAAGACTCCAGCCCACCTGCTCAGTCTTCAGGAATGCCAAAATCCAATCAAAACACTTAATTAAATCAGCTTTTAAAAAGCTTGCCACCACCTGGACACATGTGTCAGCTTCCCTGGTGGCAATCCCAAATCACGGGATTAGAAGTCATTCGTTTTTTTGTTTTTTTCCCCCCTGCCTTTTCCTCTTCTCCTGTTTCCCTTTGTGGAGACTTTCTGATCATATATCCACTCCTTTCCGGGCCTCTGGATGATCAGACTGCCATACAATCTCTGCTAATAGACTTTGCATCATCTATTAAGTCCAGAGCAGGGGTGAAATGCTCCCAGTTCGGACCGGATCGTCTGATCTGGTAGCGAGGGTGGTGGGTAGTTCGGAGAACCAGTAGCAAAAATCCCTGTGTCCCCCACCCCACCCCACCCCCGCCGCCATTCCCAGCTGAGCTGCGCAATCATCAGAGGCTTTTTAAAAAATATTTTTATAAGCATTTTTTCTACAACCTCTTCAGCTGAAAAAATGCTTTTAAAAGTTAAAAAAAGAAAAAAAAGCCTCTGATGATCGTGCGGCTCAGCTGGGATCATCAGAAGCTTTTAAAAGCATTTTTTTTCTACAACCTTTTCAGCCAAAGAGGTCGTAGAAAAAATATTTTTAAAAGAAAAAAAAAGCCTCTGATGGTCAGGCAACTCAGCTGGGATCGTCAGAGGCTTTTAAAATCACAACTTCTGGAGGCAAGTTGTTCCACTGATTAATTGTTCTAGCTGTCAGGAAGTTTCTCCTCAGTTCTAAATTGCTTCTCTCCTTGATTAGTTTCCACCCGTTGCTTCTTGTCCTGCCCTCAGGTGCTTTGGAGAATAGCTTGGCTCCCTCTTCTTTGTGGCAGCCCCTCAAATATTGGAAGACTGCTATCATGTCTCCCCTAGTCCTTCTTTTCATCAAACTAGACATACCCTGTTCCAGCAACCGTTCTTTATATGTTTTATCCTCGGGTCCCCTAATCCTCTTTGTTGCTCTTCTCTGCACTCTTTCTAGAGTCTCCACATCTTTTTTACATCATGGCGAACAAAACTGGATGCCGTATTCCAAGTGTGGCTTTACAAAGGCCTTATAAAGTGGTATTAACACTTCACACGATCTTGATTCTATCCCTCTGTTAGTGCAGCCTAGAACTGTGTTGGCTTTTTTGCAGCATTTTTGGGGGCCTGAGTAGAAACATATAGCTTAGACAGCTATGCCGTGCTAAGCTTTAATGTACTGTTCTGCTTTGCACTACACGCTGAATTATAATACTTTATATCATGTTTAAAAACTAAGCACGGGACAGAAATAAGGGGGTATGAATTAAATTAGACATTACAAAAACACAATTAAACCGAAGGCACATTAAGGCTGCACTAAGTCAAAAGGGAATTGTTAAAACACCAAACACGAACCATTTTACAATTAAAAAGGTAGCTAAACTAGAGCCAATAAAATCCTAACAGTATAAAATTAACTAATGAAGTAAAAATTTTAATCAATGCACAGGTCGTCCTTGACTTACAATAGTTTATTTAGTGACTGGTCAACGTTATAATGGCACTGAAAAAAGCGACATGACCATTTTTCACACTTATGACCGTTGCAGCATCCCCATGGTCGCATGATTTACATTTGGATGCTTGACAGTTGACTGACATTTATGACGGTTGCAGTATCCCGGAGTCACATGATCCTTTTTTTGTGATCTTCTGACAACGGGGAAGCCAGAGTCACTTAATAACCATGTTATTAACTTAACAAGGACATGGTGACTCAGTGGCTAAGATGCTGAGCTTGCCGATCAGAAGGTCGGCAGTTCAGCGGTTCGAATCCCTAGCGCCGCATAATGAGGTGAGCTCCCGTTCCTTGTCCCAGCTTCTGCCAACCTAGCAGTTCGAAAGCAGGTAAAAAAATGCAAGTAGAAAAATAGGGACCACCTTTGGTGGGAAGGTCACAGCATTCCGTGCCCCTTCGGCATCGAGGCATGGAGGCCAGATGACCATGGAGACGTCTTCGGACAGCGCTGGCTTTTCAGCTTTGAAACGGAGATGAGCACCGTCCCCTACAGTTGGGAACGACTAGCACCACATATGTGCGAGGAGAACCTTTACCTTTTTTAACCTAACAATTGCAGTGATTCACTTAACAACCATGGCAAGAAAGGTGGTTAAATGGGGACAAATCTCACTTAATAAATGTCTCGCTTAGTGAAAGAAATTTTGGGCTCAAAGTTTTGGTTGTAAGTCGAGGACTCCTTGTATTTTAGAAGGGGACCGAAGAGCAGCGATGAAACTTGCATTGCGAAGTTGTGATACAAATTTTGTTGTTCTCACCAGGCAACGTCACAATATACATCGAAGGGGGTGGAGCTGCCTGATGATACAAGTAGTTTTTCAACGTACAACCATTTGTTTGGTCTCTTTAGTTGCAGTGGCACTGAAAGAAGTGATTTATGACCAGGTCTCACGCTTACGACCAGTGCAACATCCCGATCGTCACATGATCAAAATTTGGGCTGGCGGCAGCTGCCGTGTATTTAAGGACCATTGCATTGTCCCGGGGTCATATCATCACCATTTGTAATCTTCCAAACCAGCTTCTCACAAGCAATGAAGGAACCCAGATTCGCTTAATGACTCAATTATCAACTGCAGTGATTCACTTAACAACTGTGGCACAAAGGACATAAAACAAGGCAAACTGACCAAACTGCCTTACTTAGTCATAAAAAGTTTGGGCCCAATTGTCAATGTAAAAAAGAAAAGATGTGGAGACTCTAGAAAGAATGCAGAGAAGAGCCCCAAAGATGATGAGGGGACTGGAGGCTAAAACATATGAAGAACAATTGCAGGAACTGGCTATGTCTAGTTTGATGAAGAGAAGGACCAGGGGAGACATGATAGCAGTCTTCCAATATCTCAGGGGCTGCCACAAAGAAGAGGGAGTCAAGCTATTCTCCAAAGCCCCTGAGGGCAGGACAAGAAGCAATGGGTGGAAACTCATCAAGGAGAGAAGCAACCTAGAACTAAGGAGAAATTTCCTGACAGTTAGAACAATTAATCAGTGGAACAACTTGCCTCCAGAAATTGTGAATGTTCCAACATTGGAATTTTTTAAGAAGAGATTGGATAACCACTTGTCTGAAATGGTTTAGGGTTTCCTGCCTAAGCATGGGATTGGACTAGAAGATTCCCAAGATTCCTTCCAACTCTGGTATTGTATTGTATTGTATTGTATTGTATTGTATTGTATTGTATTGTATTGTATTGTATTGTATTGTATTGTATTGTATTGTATTGTATTGTATTGTATTGTATTGTATTGTATTGTATTGTACTGTGTTGTGTTGTCTTGTACTCTACTCTATTATCTATTATCTATTATCTATTATCTTGCATTGCATTG
The DNA here is from genome assembly GCA_038048745.1 of Coluber constrictor foxii. Lineage (NCBI taxonomy): Eukaryota > Metazoa > Chordata > Lepidosauria > Squamata > Colubridae > Coluber > Coluber constrictor. Next base: position 11,728,049 of record CM075962.1, on the reverse strand, counting down.
CATTCTTTCCTGTTCCATATTCTATTCTATTCTATTCTATTCTATTCTATTCTATTCTATTCTATTCTATTCTATTCTATTCTATTCTATTCTATTCCATTCCATTCCATTCCATTCCATTCCATTCCAATTTCTTATTCTATTCTATTCTATTCTATTCTATTCTATTCTATTCTATTCTATTCTATTCTATTCTATTCTATTCTATTCTATTCTATTCTATTCCATTCCATTCCATTCCATTCCAATTTCTTATTCTATTCTATTCTATTCTATTCTATTCTATTCTATTCTATTCTATTCTATTCTATTCTATTCTATTCTATTCTATTCTATTCCATTCCATTCCATTCCAATTTCTTATTCTATTCTATTCTATTCTATTCTATTCTATTCTATTCTATTCTATTCTATTCTATTCTATTCTATTCTATTCTATTCTATTCTAGGATTACCTGTATCACGAATGCTCTTTTCATCATTCTGGTGGGCGTTTTTTTTTTTTTGGCCTTTTTATCCATGCGCTCAGTCGTATTTTAGCTTATCTCTAGCCTGTTGTGCAAATGTTATTACAAGAGCCATCTAATTTCTTCAGAGAGGAAGAAGACAGAAAACATTAACCAGCCTCTAGACAGCTGCACTAACATATTCAACGAGAATGCCTAGTTCAGTTTTATCCTTTTATTAAGGAAAGTGAATTGGAAAGTTCCTTTCAATAAAGAGATTTTGAGACTCACCACAGCAAAACAAAAAAAACCCCCAACAAAACGCCAAAAGCAAATCTATTCCAGATTCCTCTCTTGAGAAGAAGACCGGTGTTTTTAAGTTTGCTATTCTACAATAATTTTCTATGAATAATAATAAACAATAAAAAAATTCCTGGCATGGTCTAAGGCTGGGAGCCAAGTCCATATGTCAAACAAAGTATAAAGCAATTGAAATTCGCAAGGCGCTCTTTCGACAAACTTGTTTAACACACGGGCTGCAGCAGATTTCGTAAGGACGAAGCCGGGAGAAAAAGAAAAGAAAAGAAAAGAAAGGATCAAATGGATTGGGGTCTTTCCAGATTCTGTAGAGATTATTCTTCATTCCAAACTCACAGCCCATCATCTGAGGTTGAGGCCTACCTGATGAACTGTGGAATTGGTTCCCTCCCCAAACGGGGATCGCAAGGCCACTGACTCTGTGCGGCGATCAATTCTCCTTAGTCTTTACCTGTTATGCTGATAGCTTTCTCCTTGCAAGGAATAAATAAAGGCTAGCAAAGAGAAGAGAAACTCTTCCCAGTGTCTGAACTACACACCCGTTCCACAGCTTGTGTGGTAAAAGACACAGCAGGAAAACACTTTTTGATAAGATCAGTTGAATATGAGCCAGCTGTGTGTGGCAGCTGCCAAAAAAAAAGCCAACGCATTTCTAGGCTGCATAAAGAGAGGGATAGAATCAAGGTCACGTGAAGTGTTAATATCGCTTTATAAGGCCTTGGTAAGGCCACACTGCATCTGGTTTTGGTCACCATGATGTAAAAAAGATGTGGAGACTCTAGAAAGAGTGCAGAGAAGAGCAACAACATGCCCTTGTTACTTCTCGGTTGGATTACTGCAACGCCCTCTACATGGGGCTGCCCTTGGGATGCACCCAGAATGCAGCCGCGTGGGCAGTTACGGGAGTTCCTTGTTACTCCCGTGTAACACTTCTCCTGCGCGAGCTGCACTGGCTGCCGGTTGCTCTCCGGGTCCGTTTCAAGGTGCTGGTTCTAACCTATAAAGCCCTACATGGCTTAGGCCTGGGGTAGTTGCAAGACCATCTCCTGCCTTCCTCCCATCGTCCCGTGCGCTCCCACAGAGCAGGCCTCCTCAGGGTGCCGTCGGCCAAACAATGTCGACTGGCGGCCCTCAGGAGGAAAGGGTTCTCTGTCGGAGCGCCGACCCTCTGGAATGATTTGCCCACCGAACTCAGGATAGCCCCAGACCTCCTCTCCTTTCGCCGCGAACTGAAGACGTGGCTTTTCCGTCAAGTAACTTGATCTGCTAGGGGTTGCACAAACTGTGATAATTTTAAATATGGTTTTAAAGGGGGGCTTTAACTTATTTTGTGATTTGTATTATTGATTGTTGTTGTAGGCCGCCCTGAGTCCTTTGGGAGAATGGCGGCATATAAATCGCAAAAATAAATAAATAAATAAATAAATAAATAAATAAATAAATATGATTAGGAGACTGGAGGCTAAAACATTTGAAGAACGGTTGCAGGAACTGGGTATGTCTAGTTTAATGAAAAGAAAGACTAGGGATAACATAATAGCAAAATATTTGAGGGGCTGCCAAGAAGAAGAGAGGCTCAACCAGTGTTGGGTTGCCCCCAGTTCAGATTGGATCACAAGAACCAGTAGTAAAACTGGCGGGAGGGTCTGCCCCCATATCATCAGGCAGCTTCTGTGCATGCACGGGCCTGTTGCAAACCAGTAGTAAAGGTAAGTAGAACCCACTCCTGGCCTCAATCTATTCTCCAAAGCACCTGAAAGCAGGGCAAGGAGCAACGGGTGGAAACTAATTAAGGAGAGAACCAACCTAGAGCTAAGGAGAAATGTCCTGACAGTGAGAACAATTAATTTAGGGGACTAGATCAGTGGTGGGATTCAGCCAGTTCGCACCACTTCGGGAGAACTGGTTGTTAACTTTCTGAGCAGTTTGGCAAACAGGTTGTTGGAAGAAATCATTAGGGCAGAGAACCGGTTGTTAAATTACTTGGATCCCACCACTGGACTAGATGCTAAAACATACAAAGAACGGTTGCAGGAATTGGGTATGTCTAGTCTAATGAAGAGAAGGACTAGGGGGGACATGACAGCAATCTTCAAATATTTGACGGGCTGCCACAAAAAAGAAAGAGTCAAGCTATTCTCCAAAGCACCTGAAGGCAGGACAGGAAGCAACGGATGGAAAAAAAAACTAAGGAGACAAGCAATCTAGAGCTAAGAAGAAAATTTCTGACGATTAGAACAATTAATCTGTAAAAGGGCTGTAAAAGCACCGTGAAGCGGTATATAAGTCTTAAGTGCTACTGCTATTGCTATAAAACAGCATTGAAGCTGTAGAGATGCTCCATTTGAAGTAAAATCGTAGCAATGATTAAGAACGTTTTCTTCCTTGGATATCTTTGATGCCTTCCAAATCGCTATACAGATAGTCCTTGAGTTATAACCTTTCATTTAGTGACTGTTCAAAGATACAACGGCACTTGTGACTTATGATCATTTTTCATATTTAGGACCGTGGCAGGATCCCCACGGTCAAGTGATCAAAATTTGGACGCTTGGCAACTGACTCATATTTATGACGGTCGCAATATCCCGGATTCACATGATCCTCTTTTGCGACCTTTCAACAACAAGCCCTGTCAATTTGGGAAGCCAAATTCACTTTACAATGGTGTTAACTAACTTACCAGTGGCAGTGAGTCCCTTAACGACGGTGGCAAGGAAAGTTGCAAAATGGGACAAAACTGTCTCACTTAGCAACAGAAAATATGGGCTCGATTTTGGTCCTAAGCTGAGGACCATCTTATAATATTTGAGGGGGAGGGGGTTGACCTAGTCTGCAAAGCACCTGAAGGCAGGACCCAAGAAGCAACAGATGGAAACTAATCAAGGAGAGAAGCAACCTAGAACTAAAAACTTGAAGGTTTTCAGGAAGAGATTGGACAACCATTTGTCTGAAATGGCATAGGTGTCAACTCGAGAGCAGGCATCCCTGGCCTGCTCTCGAGTTGCCATAGGCAAGTGGGATGGGAAACTGATGAAGCAGCACAGCAGCCAAAGACAGATGCACATTCCAGACTTATCTCTCTCAAGGTTGTCTCCCAGGGTTACCTACAGCAGCCGGAGGGGAGTGATCTCTACAATCCACGAAATTGCTCTATTGGCACATGTGATTGATGACACACACTGGGGGAGGGAGGGGGAAACAGGGTCAGGATTGGAGCGTAAATTACGTGGGGTTAGAGCTGGCTTCTCTTGGGAACCTGCCGACATGAAGCTCCTAATAAATAACTGGATTTCTTTTGAAGCTTGGCTTGTGGCTCATGATTTAATTAGGGCATCCGTCGGAACCCTGACAATAGGATCTCCTGCCTGAACAGGGGTTGGACTAGAAGACCTCCAAGGTTCCTTCCAACTCTCTTATTCCGTTATTCTTGTGCCATCATCACAATGTTATTCTTGTGCCACTGCACACCTGATCACAATCCCCTTGATCGATGGCATTCAAGTTTGGAGAGACGTAAACATGAAAAGACTGCCTGGCCCCAGGTGAACGAAAATCCACAGCTTTGATTGCAATTGTGTCTGTTTGCACCCATTCCAATTTACGCTCCTCGCCATCACCCTAATTAATCTAATATTATTCATTTACTCCCTAAATTCACACGAGGCACCGTCTTCGAAAGCAGGTCTTTCTTGCCTTCATTAGCAAAACAATCACCCACATCCATTTTTATGTGTTTCGGGGGATAAATTATTCAGATCCGGTTTTCCTATATTATTAAATTTTAATTGTAAGATTGTATTTTTTTCCCCTCAAATGTAAACAAACACGCAGCGGAACAAAACACTGACTAATTAGGGCGACTTCAATTGCTCAACCGAAGAGACATTGGGAGAAGAAAGAGTTCGGTTTTCCCTCCCTTTTATATTCTTCAGCATTTATCCAACAACTTTTCTTTTCTTTTTTTTCTTTTTTTTTATTGAAAAAGTTTTACAATACAATTTTTATCCCCATTTCCCCCCAACAATCCCCCTCCCCCCCACCCCCTCCCTTTCCCCCCTCCCCTCCCCCCCCAGGCTTCCGTTACTAACAAAACATCAATCTTATATATCAATCAATATTAAACAAAGAGTATAGGTGAGATCCAGATAAAATATCATAGATTTTAACAATAAGTAAAGTGAAATTAATCTAAAATATTTACTAAACATGAATAGAATAAAGTTAGTCTATCAAATATATATCAGGCTAAATCATATATGCACAATTAACCCTCAATCAACCATAAATCATTTATAGAAACTTAACAAATGTTCTTAAAGATTTTTTTTTTCTAGACAGCAGTATAAACAATGTATATAAACTTATTTTTAACTTCATAATTTTCTAAATAATAATATAGTAAATAATATAGTAAATAATAATATAGTAAATAATATAGTAAATAATATAGTAAATAATAATATAGTAAATATAGTATAATGTATATGTAACATTATAAGTTTTCTAGATAACAATATAATTTTAATTTCAATAAAATAGTTATAATGAAAATAATTTTTCTAAGTAATTATATATAAAAAATATATATAACGTCATAAATTTTTTGAATAACAATATAATTTGAAATATTTAAAACAAATAATTATTAATCTCTAACATATACTATACTAATAGTTTCAAACATTTAATAAAATAATTATAATAAAAATAATTATGAATCAAAAACTAATTGAAAGTTCTTAGTTTGGTATTTGTTCTGCACATAATCTACCCTTTTATATTCTTCAGCATTTATCCAACAACTTTTCTTTTCTTTGCTTTTTTAAAGTGATAAAAAGCAGAAGGCGGCCCGCCTTTAAAAAGTGGGAGGAGCTTTGATTGCAGTATTGCGACCACCATTTTGCCTTTTTTGACCTCTTTGGCCTGTTACATCCTTGATAGCCCAAATGTCTTCAAGAGAATTCATGACCCCCACAGTTGGGCAAAAAAACACCACATGTTCCACATTGTAGTAGAAACCCTTTCTTATTGTTCGGTTCCTAAATTGTGTCTGACTCTTCGTAATCCCGTGGACCTTTGCATGCCAAGCGTCAGTCCACTGTCCAGGGGTGGGATTCAAAAATTTTAGCAACCGGTTCTCTGCCCAGTTGCTGGGTGGGCATGGCCATGATGGGTGCGGCCTACTCGGCCTCCTGCACCACGGTAGAGGGGGGCATTTTCGCCCTCCCAAAGCTCCAGAGGTTTTCCTCAAGCCTCCAGGAGGGCGAAAATGGCCTCCTCCAGACTCCGAAATGGGCCTGTTTCCAGACTTCCAGAACTTCCAGGAGGCCCATTTTTCACCCTCCCCAGGCACCGGAGGCTTTTCTTGAGCCTCCGGGAGAGCGAAAACGGCCTCTCTCAGGCTCCGGAGGCCAGAAACAAGCCCGATTCCAGACTGCTGGGAACTTCTGGGAGGCCCGTTTTTCACCCTCACAGAGCCTCCAAATGGGCCCTGCACTTACCTGGCATCCAAAATGGGCCTTTTGGAGGCTCCTGGGAGGGGAGGGGCAGGGTGGGCGGAGCCAGCCAGTCCTTGCAACTACCGGTTTGGTGAACCAAATGTAAAATTAGCATCCAGTTTACGCAAATTGGTCCGAACCGGCTGAATCCCATCCCTGCCACTGTCCATGAAGAAGCTTCTTGAATGAGAAGCGAAACATCCTCAAGGAAAAACAAATTCCAATTGCCTTTTGAAAAAGTATATTTAGGACAAAAGATTTGTGTATTTTCCCTTTGTTGGAAGAAAAATCCAGGTCTAGTTTCAAGCCAGGAATAAAATGGAGGCTGCTTAAGTAAGAAAGGTCCATTTATTGATGAGAAGAACCAACACACACACACAGCATGCAGGTCTGAGATAGCGGACAAAATGGAGTTGAGAGTGGGTATTTTTTTTTTAATACCTTCTTGATTCCTATGGGGTCATGTAGGGGCCATGGCTGGCTCTATAGGCAAAAGGGGAAATGCAAATCCTAGGTGTTTGTCTGAGCTAATCTTGTCAAACTTTGGCTTGCCTAATTGTGTCGCTTATCTGGAGTTTCTGTCTGACCCAGTCTTTCTGAACGGATTACCAAATCTGCATTGCTAAAAGTTGGCCTCCTCAGTTTCTGCTTGGGGGCAGGGAGATTGGGCCTGGTTTCTGTTTCCCTTAAGATTTTCCCCTATTTCTCCTTTGGGGAAAATATTCTATCCTGCTTTTTTAATATCCCCCCAAATATTTCATTCTCTAGGAGGGTGGGTGCTTGGGTACTGACTTTCTATACTTTGTGCTGTTCCTTTAACTCAAAACTGGTCCAAATCTCTGGCCAAAAACCCTGGGAAGATTTGAAGTCAGTTGATGCCTATTAAAGGCATTTAGGTTTAACAAATTAGGAACTGGGGTCCTTAACAGGGCTTTCAAGGATACCCATGTGCCTATGCTAACCTAGTTTGCACAGTAGGTTGCCTGCCCTCTCGGATTTTTAATATATACATGTGTTAAAAAAGATTTAATTAAAAAACTGGGAAGCAATTTTGTTATATATTAAAATGCCATCCTTCAACGTAATCTTTATTTCGAAACATACCTCTGGGTCTTAAAGGGTCCCCATGAATGGATGTAGGATCAGAATCGGAAGAGAGCTGGAAGGGACCTTGGAGATCTTCTAGTCCAGCCCCCTGCTCTAGTAGGAGATCCTGTACCATTTCAGACACGTGACTGTCCAGTCTCTTCTTAAAATACTCCAGTGATGAAGCATTTCTGGTGGCAAGCTGTTCCACTGGTTAATTGTCCTCACTGTTAGGAAGTTTCTCCTTAATTCCAGGTTGCTTCACTCCTTGATTAGTTTCCTTCCGTTGCTCCAAGAAAAGATTGGACTGCCATCTGTCAGAAACGGTTTAGGGTCTCCTCTTGAGAAGGGGGTTGGACTAGATGACCTATGGGGTCCCTTCCAACTCTGTTAATTTGTGAAATCTGTTGCTTGTCTTGCCTTTTGGTGCTTTGGAAAATAAATTAACCCCTTCCTCTTTGTGGCCACCTCTCAAATACTGGAATACTGCTATCATGTCCGTCCTGGTCCTTCTTTTCTCTAGACTAGCCTAACTCAAATCCTGCAACCTTTCTTCATAGGTTTTAATCTCCAGGCCTTTAAATTAATCGTCTTTGCGCTTTTTCCAAAGTCTCAACATCTTTTTTGTAATGCGGGGACCAACACTGGATGCAGTGTTCCAGGTGTGGCCTTACTAAAGGCTTTATAAAGCGATACTAAGATTTCATGTGATTTTGATTCTATGCCTCTGTTTATACAACCAAGGATTGTATTGGCTTTTTTGGCTGCCGCCGTGCATATCCAAGTGATCGTCCGCTAGGACTCCAAGGTCCTTCTCACAGTTACTGGTTCATTGATTTGTTTGGAAGAGTGTCTTGTGCTTAAAACAGAAGACAAAAAGAAGATACTAGAGGAGTCCTTGACCTACGACCGGTTGCTTAGCCGCCATTTTGCAACCTTCTCTTTTTTTTTGAGGTAAAGTTTTTTTTTTCATTTTTAAACATGCAATAATATCATCAATATCATTGCCTGGACAATGTGGCGTCTGAGTGTCATTCACTTTGATACAAAACCAATATTAATACAAAAAGAAGTTACTACATTCGTCAAACTTACACGGTCTAACGTTGTGATGCATATTTATATCAGCACATATCCCTTCATTTTTTTCAATGATTCGATATTTGCTACATCCTTCTAATAGTCATAACATTATTCTTGGGCGTATCTGATAGCATCCTTTTTCCAAATCTAATCTTAACCTCTAATGTTCACTTTAAATGTGTTATGTAAAGATATGTATAACAATATTCCCCCTGTTTCTAATTTCTTACTCTATTCTCATTTCTAAATTCTAATCGTCATTTCCCGACTTGACTACTACAATGCTCTCTACATGGGGCTCCCCTTGAAGTGCACCCGGAAGCTCCAACTGGTCCAGAATGCGGCTGTGTGAGTAATTATGGGAGCAACATGGTGCTCGCATGTAACACCTCTTCTACGCGAACTGCACTGGCTTCCGGTGGCCTTCCGAGTGCGCTTCAAGGTGTTGGTTCTTACCTTTAAAGTGCTCCATGGCTTAGGACCTGAGTACTTACGAGACCACCTGCTGCAACCGATAACCTCCCACCAACCAATACACTCTCACAGAGTAGGCCTACTCATAGTACCATCATTAAAACAATGTCATCTAGTAGTTCCAAGGGAGAGGGCTTCTCTGTGGGGGCACCTATGCTTTGGAACAAAATACCACCTGGAATACGAATAATCCCAGATCTTCGCACTTTCCGACGTGCCCTGAAGACCTTTCTGTTTCAACAAGCAGGGCTATGATAAACATCAAAATTCTATGCCAAGGTCTTAGTAGATACACCAAGTTGACTCAATTTATTATTTACTGTTTATAAAATATATTTATATGTATATGAAATCTTAATCTGTTCACCGCCCTGAGTCTTTTGGGAGAAGGGCGGTATAGAAATTCAATAAATAAATAAATAAATAAATAAATAATTTACAAGACCACCTTCTGCCACCAATAGCCTCCCATCGGCCGGTATGCTCCCACAGAGAGGGCCTCCTCAGGGTGCCGTCGGTCAAATTATGTCGCGTGGCAGCCCCCGGGGGGGCTTCTCTGTGGGGGCTCCCGCCCTTTGTAACGAATTGCCCCCGGACTTACGTAGGATCCCTGACCTTCGGGCCTTTCGCCGAGCCCTGAAGACATTATTTCAGCAAGCTGGTCTGGTGGCATGAAAAATTTTAATGGGTTTTAGATTTTTTAGTTTTTGGGGTTCTAATTATTTAATTAGTTTTAAATTGTTTTAACTTTTGTATTGATGTTTTTATTGTTGGCTGTACACCGCCCTGAGTCCCTTGGGAAAAGGGCGGTAGAGAAGTTCAAAAAATAAATAAATAAAATAAATAATCCTCAGTACAGCTAATCTTATTATTCTTTTAAAAGGTCCTTTCTATCCATCATCTCCTCATTGGCATCCTTCAGTCTCAAGAGACTATGGTATCATGCTCTGGAAAGAGATCTTAAAACAGCATCTAGTGTGACTAAAAAGGCCAATTTGAGAGTGGCCATCCCTTCCACATTGAGGGCAGATACATTTTGTCCCCTGCCCAGCATCCAGATTTCGCTGGTTCTGGGATGGCCTCTTTGCCTCAGCCTGCCGAACAAGTGTCTCTTCGAATTGGAGAAGGCCATGCTGCGTCTTTAGCCTCCCAGCTGAATGATCAGAGGTCAAGTTTTCCCAGTTGATAATGTCCATTCCCAAGGCCTTTTGCAGATATCCTTATATTGCAGCTGTGGTCTCCCTCTGAGGTGCTTTCCCTGCACTAATTCTCCATACAGGAGATCTTTCGGAATCAGACCATCAGCCATTCTCACGACATGCTCCAGCCAGAGTAGACGTCTCTGTTTCAATAGTGCATACATGCTAGAAATTCCAGCATGTTTCAAGATTGCGCTATTTGGAATTTTGTCCTGCCAGGTGATGCCAAGAATTCATTGGAGACAGCGCATATGAAAGGTGTCCATCATCATCTCTCACCCTGTTAAAGGTTTCACTTCTTCTCTTTTTAACTTGGCTCCCATACTCCTCCCTTAGCTCCTCGTCTTCATCTTTCATTTTCAACCCAACCATTATTTCCATCTCCACTATTTTTTGCTGCCAGTCTACCCACCGGTCGGCCAAATCCTCTGTCTTTTTTCCCAAAAATATGTTTCGATTTATTGAATTCCATTTTTCTACCCTCTAGTATATACGGTATATTCTCCCAACTTTTATTTCACCCAACTTTATTATCTCCTCTTTCTTTTCCCCCTTGTTCTGTTTGTTGTGTGGTCTGTTCTATCTCACCCTTTAAGCTTCCAGTTATCTTCCCTGTTTCCTGGATTTTAATTAGCTTGATCCCTTTTGCGACCTTCTCACAAGCAAAGTCAACGGGGAATCCGGGTTCATTCAACAACCAGGTTACTAGCCTATCAACTGCAGGGATTCGCTTAACACCTGTGGCCAGAGAAGTTGTAAAATGGGGCAAAACTCCCTTAACGAACGTCTTTCACGTAACGACAGAAATTGGGACTCCATTGCAGTCATAATTCGAGGACTACCTCTACTGTTGTTGTTTTTTTCTCCCTCTCCTGCTCTGCAGCTTCTCCAGAGCCAGGGGGAAAACAGGATGTTTGAAAAGCCTCTAAGGATTATTAAACTGATCTTCTCTAGAGCAGGGAAATTAGATTGAAGGCATGTTGAGACCCAGGAAACTGTATATCTTTGCTAAAAGGGAGAGCCATCCTGGGGATAAATTGATTATAAAAGAATTAGCGCAATCTACAGGGTGTGGAAAATGTCGACCGCTTTGCTTTGATCATATCATGCCACTAATCTATTTAGCTTCTTGAGTTTTGGCTTCACATGCTCCTTTAGTATCGCCGGGCAAAAACAACAACGACAACAACAACATGTGTGTGCGCACACACATGTGGGTCTCTCCAAAATGCCATCTGCCAACCACGGCTATAATTCCGCAAATTTGGCAACGGAGGAGTCATTTATCATGTGAAATTTTCTCTTTACAGAAGTCTGTGTTTGGATGGACTCCTGCGAGGGAACGAGGGCTGCTAACTGAGTTTTGACAAGGATTCTTGGCTTTTTTCACTGCTTGTCAGAAAAATCTAACTGGAGGCATCTTGGTCGATGCATCTAGATAAAGAAGGAAATAACGTTAGCAAGCTACATGGTTGGAGATCATGTGTCATTATTTTTTTAAAAAAATTATTTATTTGTTCGATTTGTGTGTCACACATCTTGTTAAGAAGGGATGTTCTATCCAGAGAAAGAAGGATTGGTATTCGTTTACAGATTATACAGATTATAATGGAAGGGTTGGAAGCAGTCGTGGGTTCCAAAATTTTTTACTACCGGTTCTGTGGGCATGGTTTGGTGGGCGTAGCTTGGTGGGCATGGCAGGGGAAGGATACTGTAAAATCTCCATTCCCTCCCCACTCCAGGGGAAAGTTACTGCAAAATCCCCATTTCCTCTTAATTAGCTGGGACTTGGGAGGCAGAGAATAGATGGGGTGGGGCCAGTCAGAATTTTTATTACCGGTTCTCTGAACTACTCAAAATTTCTGCTACCGGTTCTCCAGAACTGGTCAGAACCAGCTGAAACCCTTCTGGTTGGAAGGGACCTTGTGGGTCATCTAGTCCAACCCCCCATCCAAGCAGGAAAACCCTACACCATTTCTGACAGATGGCAATCCAATCTTTTCTTGAAAGTCTCAAGTGATGAAGCTCCCACAACTTCCGAAGGCAACTTCTGTTCCATTTGGTTGATTGTTCTCACTGTCAGAAAATCCCTCCTCATTTCTAGGTTGAATCTCTCCTTGATCAGTTTCCATCCATTATTCCTTGTCTGGCCTTCAGGGGCTTTGGAGAATAGCTTGACTTCTTCCTCTCTGTGACAGCCCCTCAGATATTGGAAGACTGCTATTCTGTCTCCCCTCGTCCTTCTCTTCACTAGACTGGCCATGCCCAGCTCTATTCGGGAATTTAAGGAGAGCCAGCATAACTTTACAAGTAGTCCTCCATTTATAACCAAAAATTGGGATTGGAATTTTGGTTGTAAGTCATTGCGGTCATAAGTCGAGGCGCCCCACGTGACTGGACCTGATTTCTTTTACCGCTTTTATAATGGTCATTGAACCAATCCCCCAGTCATGAAGGGAAAGGGTGTTTTAAAAAAAACATCGCAAATCGAAGTCATGTGACCACGAGATCGTAAATATGTGCTGAGTTGCCAGAAGTGCTAAAGATGCAGTTATGTGATGGTGGGGGGGACGAAGGGGGACGGACAGTGTATGATTTTTGTAAGACTGCCTGAAGTGCTTTACAGATGGTATTAAATCATTTTCCACCCCCAAGCATTGGGGGGGGGGGAAAGCATTTCCCCCCCCCCAAACTTCTCATGTTTCAGAGAAAACAAAAATCTATCATTGTTTTCATTTCACTCTTTCTCTTGTACAAAGTAACTCCTTTAGTGCTGGCCCTATTTTTCAGACAACAACAGAACAATAACAACAACAACGAGGAGAATTGTGTGTCGTCCAAAGTCAACGAGCTGGCTTTACTTCTAAGGCGCAACTATAACTCACCCTCTCCTGTTCATTGGCCCAAAGTCATCCAGCCAGCTTTCATGCCTAAGGCAGGACTAGAACTCACCATCTCCAGGTGCTTGGTCCAAAGTCACCCAACTGCTTTCATGCCTAAGATGGGTACTAGAACTCACCATCTCCTGGTGATTGACTCAAAGTCACCCAATTGGCTTTCGTACCTAAGGTGGGTACTAGAACTCACCATCTCCTGATGATTGACTCAAAGTCATCCAACTGACTTTCATGCCTAAGACAGGTACTAGAACTCACCATCTCCTGGTGATTGACGCAAAGTCACACAACTGGCTTTCATGCCTAAAACAGGTACTCAAACTCAGCATCTCCTGGTGATTAACCCATAGTCACCCAACTGGCTTTCATGCCTAAGGCAGGACTAGAACTCACCGTCTCCTGGTGATTAGCCCAAAGTCACCCGACTGGCTTTCATGCCTAAGGCAGGACTAGAACTCACCGTCTCCTGGTGATTAGCCCAAAGTCACCCGACTGGCTTTCATGTCTAAGGCGGGTACTAGAGCTCCTGGCTTATAGGCAGCATTTTAACCACCATTGTAAACTAGCTTGATGGCACTTCACCAATGAAACAGTTCCAACTCTATCAGGATTTTGATGAGAGCCGACATCACTTTACTGATTGTCCCAGGAACTTCTCATGCTTCACAGCAAGCACCTAAATCAGGTGGCATCTCATAGGTATGTCCTGGAAAGATCTTTTTGCTGTTCTCTGCAAGTCTTTAACTGAAGATCTCACGGAAAAACTCAGACTGTTTAGGATCATATTGAGTTCTATGCCGCATCTCTGCCTTGAGCGGGTTCCCCATTGCCCGTGAATAACCAACCGTTCCTAACTTTTCACTCCATCTGTCTGGAATTCTCTATTGGTCACTGTTCTGACCCAGCCTTAACAGAAGCAAGAAACCCCTCTTTATTTACCTCTTGCAAATTCTTTCTTTCTTTCTTTCTTTCTTTCTTTCTTTCTTTCTTTCTTTCTTGATTCGATTTATATGCCGCCTTTCTCCGGAGACTCAGGGCAGCTTACAATGCATTAAGCAATAGTCATCATACATTTGTATATATCTGCTTAGTAGGGCTTTTGCCCCCCCCCCAAGCGGTGTTCTTTTTTTATACAAAGTCATCTTATTGCCCCCACAATCTGGGTCCTCATTTTACCTACCTCGGAAGGATGGAAGGCTGAGTCAACCTTGAGCCTGGTGAGATTTGAACTCACAGTAACTGCTGGCAGCTGGCAGCTAAGTGCTACTTTAACAGCACTTAGTCCCCTGCGCCACCAAGGCTCTAGCTTTCTTTTAGAGTGTTCTTAATCTTTTCAGCTGGGAATGCAATTAATTGCATTCACCCACCGAAAAGTCCTGGCAATAGTCCTTCAAGGAGTTAACTGCAACAGACCTTATCAGTTCCTTGTGATAATTGCAAGGCCGTGAGCTCCCAGCCGAAAGGCTGCAAATTAAGTTCTGGCAAGCAGTCTTTGATGCACGAAACACAATGAGCAAAACCTCCAGAAATATGAACAGTTGTCTCCTACAATCACCCTTTCTTTCTATTGATTCCCCAACCAGGGAAGGGCCATTCAGAGTCCACGTATGCTTTGCTTCCTGAGTCGATTCCTTGTCCTCCGTTGTTCACCTCTCTTAACCACTCTGCGCATACGTGCATCCGGAACAGGCCCCAGCTGTTCTTCCTCCTCACTCATCTCTGCCTCCAAAGGCAGCTGCCTCTCCGGTGGTTGGGGACTGTTTGATGGCCCTGGCTCTATTTCTGCATCCGATGCAGATCATCCATCAGAACCTTCCCCAGACTCCAGAACTGGCCCAAATTCCTCCCCAACCTTCTCATCATCCGAGTCTGCCGCCAGCTCCACTGGCAGCTGGCAAACCACAACAGTCACGGCCAACCGCTTGCTCATGTTTAAGGCCAGTTCTGTTTCCCTTTGGGGCCTTCGGCCTCCTGATGAGCCTCTGTGTGTTCCACCATGGTAATTTGAGTCGGATGCAGTGGGGAGATGAACTGATCCACCGTCTTCCCCATTGAGATGCAGTACATTCCTGACCTAGAAAATTAGACTTGAATTTCAATGAAGAAGGGAGCCCAGTTCTTGGCAAATAAAGCAGAATAAATCAACTCAAACCGCCATTAGCTGTTTACTGAAAATGTCAGGGCATTTTTTACAAGTCGCCCTCAAACTGCCTTTTTAGTCTCTCTCGCTCTAAAGGCAGGCATGTGTGAATAATTGCTATGGAGTTCAGAGAAATCAACGCTTTTCATTGACAGGGCAGTGTGGGAATTACTATTAGCTTTCCATAATGGAAAGACTGGACTACATGGAGCTGAAGCCTCAAGTATCACCAGAATCATTTAGAATAACAGAGTTGAAAGGGACCTCGGAGGTCTTCTAGTCCAACCCCCTGCTTAGGCAGGAAACCTTACACCACTTCAGACAAATGGTTACTTAATCTCTTCTTAAAAACTTCCAGTGTTGGAGCATTCACAACTTCTGGAGGCAAGTTGTTCCACCGATTAATTGTCCTAACTGTCAGGAAATTTCTCCTTAGTTCTAAATTGCGTCTCTCCTTGATTAGTTTCTATCCTTTGCTTCTTGTTCTACCCTCAGGTGCTTTGGAGAATAGCTTTACTCCCTCTTGTTTGTGTCTCCCTGAGATGTTGGACTACTGCTATCAAGTTGCACGAGGGATTATGGGAGCGACAGGGTGCTCCCATGTGACACCTCTCCTGCGGGAGCTGCATTGGTTGCCGGTGGACTTCTGGGTGCACTTCAAGGTGTTGGTAATCACCTTTAAAGCGCTCCATGGCTTAGGACCAGAGTACTTATGGGACCATCTTCTGCCACCAATTGCCTCCCACAGCCGGTTCGCTCCCACAGAGAGGGCCTCCTCAGGGTGCCGTCAACCAGACAATACCGGCTGGCGACCCCCAGGGGAAGAGCCTTCTCTGTGGTAGCTCCCACCCTCTGGAACGATCTTCCTCCAGAGTTGTGAACGATCTCTGACCTCCGGACTTTTCATCGGGCCTTAAAAACGTACTTTTTCCAGCTAGCCGGCCTGGCCTGATCCCATGGTAAAATTTTTAGAGTTTTGATATCAATTGTTAATTGAAATTGTTTTTAACTATGGGCCAAATTTATATTAGTTGTTTTTAAAACTTTTTACCTTTTGTAAAATCTGCTTTTTATTTCTGGCTGTGCACCGCCCTGAGTCCGCAAGGAGAAGGGCGGTATATAAATCTAATAAATCAAATCAAATCAAGTCACCCCTAGTCCTTCTTTTCATTAAACTAGACATACCAAATTTCAGCAGTTGTTCTTCATATGTTTTAGCTTCCAATCCCCTAATCCTCTTTGTTGCTGTTCTCTGCACTCCTTCTAGAGTCTCAACAACTTTTCTACATCATGGAAACCAAAACTGGATGCCGTATTCCAAGTGTGGCCTTACCAAGGCCTTATAAATTGGTATTAACCCTTCACATGATCTTGATTCTATCCCTCTGTTAATGCAGCCTAGAACTGCGCTGGATTTTTTGGCAGCTGCTGCGCACGGCTGGCTCATATTTAAATGGCTGTCCACTAGGACTAAGAATAAGAAACAAAACTTTGACACGTTGCTGAAGAGCCGCCTTCTTCAACCTGGTGCCCTCCAGGTATCGGGGAGCGGGGGGGGGGGGGTATTCAGATCGCTGAGTTTTCCAACCCTGCTGTTAACTGAATCTGGGTTCCCCATTGACTTTGCTTGTCAGAAGGTCGCAAAAGCTGATCACGTGACTGCCCCCCCCTCCGGATACTGCAGCCGTCATAAATACCTGCCAGTTGCCAAGCTTTTTGATCATGTGACCGTGAGGAAGCTGTAACAGTGTGGAAAAATGGACATTGCTCACGTTTTTCAGTGCTGTTGCAACCTCAAAAAAAAATTCGACCTTATGATGGACTGCCTCCAATTTATGAGTTAGACATGCTTAGGCAGGCGGCCCCCAACTTACAACCGCAATCCTGCCCAAAATTTCTGTTACTAAGCAAGGCAGTCGTTAAGTGAGTTTTGCTCCATTTTACGACCTTTTTTTTGTTTTTTGCCACAGTGGTTAAATGAATCCCTGCAGTTGCCAAACGTCTGAATTTCGATCACGTGACCATGGGGAGCGGGGGGGGGGATGCTGCAAAAGTCGTAAGTGTGGCAAAACGGCCACGTCACTTGTTTCAGTGCCATTGTAACTTTGGCCGGTCACTGAATGAACTGTTGTAAGTCGAGGACTCCCTTTAATTCACAGACCCTGTGAATTATAAGGAGGGTGAATTATACTGAGAACTATCAACTGGTGGGAGCTTCATCACTTGAGGCTTTCAAGAATGTCAGAAATGGTGTAGGGTCTCCTGGTTAGCCGGGGGGTTGGACTAGATGACCTATGAGGTCCCTTCCAACTCTGTTAATCTGTTAATCCTCACCCTTCTCCTTCCAGCAAGTTTTCCAGCTCAAACCAAAACAAACCTCACCTATTCTCAGCCTTTATATTCACAGTTTAAATAGATTTTGTTTTATCCCTCCAGCTTGAACGCCGAACGATATTAAAAGGCTATTCTGTAAATCAGCCATCCTTATGTAAGTGCTTAAAAGCATATCTTGGCAGCGGACGGGAGAAATTCAAGAGCAGAGAGTCAACTGAGGTCATGACAAAACTAGGTCTACTACTTCTGCTGTCTTTTGCAACCCAGAAAATCTCCCTCCAACGTGACTCCAAATTTAATATCCAACTGTCATGGTTAGGATATTAAATTTAGTCGCTGGAACAGTAAAGGACACGCAGTTGTCGCCGATAGAGTGCTGGCTCATGCAGGAGGCAATCTGCGCTACCACCGGTGGCTGTGATGATGTGTTCTTTGATTTACTGATTTCGGGAAATAACAACCTGTTTGTTCCAATTTGTCCATTAAAATGAGGCTTTGCTATGTAGCCTGAACCGTAAAGGAATCCAACAGACTTGGTTGGCACAAAATGTTAAGCATCAAAACCTCATACAACTTAAAATTGTGGAGAATATCATAATAAATATGTTATGATAATAATATAATATAATATAATATAATATAATATAATATAATATAATATAATATAATATAATATAATATAATATAATATAATATAATATAATATAATATAATATAATATAATATAATATAATATAATATAATAATATAATATAATATAATATAATATAATATAATATAATATAATATAATATAATATAATATAATATAATATAATATAATATAATATAATATAATATAATATAATATAATATAATATAATATAATATAATATAATGTCTGGTATGGGATAATAATACCATAGAATACAATACAATACAATACAATACAATACAATACAATACAATACAATACAATACAATACAATACAATACAATACAATAAATGTAATGTAACATAATGTAATACAGTACAATACAATACAATACAATACAATAAATGTAATGTAACGTAACGTAACGTAACGTAACGTAACGTAACGTAACGTAACGTAACGTAACGTAACGTAACGTAACGTAACGTAATACAATACAATACAATACAATACAATAAATGTAATGTAACGTAATGTAATACAGTACAATACAATACAATACAATACAATACAATAAATGTAATGTAACATAATGTAATACAATACAATACAATACAATACAATACCATAAATGTAATGTAACGTAACGTAACGTAACGTAATACAATACAATACAATACAATACAATACAATACAATACAATAAATGTAACGTAACGTAACGTAATGTAATACAATACAGTACAGTACAATACAATACAATACAATACAATACAATACAATACAATACAATACAATACAATACAATAAATGTAACGTAACGTAACGTAATGTAATACAATACAGTACAATACAATACAATACAATACAATACAATACAATACAATACAATACAATACAATACAATACAATACAATAAACGTAGGGTTTTATCGTATTTTATTCACGGTATTTATATTAAATATCTAATATATTAAACATATCTAATCTATTAAATAATTTATATTAAATTAAAAATATTTTATTCCAACCTCATTTTAAATTGTATTTTATTCCTATTTCACTTTAAATTATATTTTATTCTAATTCCATTTTAAATTATTTTTTTCTCGGATTTTAATAATAACTTGTGTTTGGAACTCTGCACTTTGATATGGGCCTGGCCCTGGAGGCTACATTTTGGCCTGCAACGGGCTGGGGGAGGCCTCTGGATAGCCGAATGGGGCTTCTGAGGGGCGGATCCGCCCCTCAAAAGCTCCATTTTGGCTGGCAACGTGCAGGACGAATTTTGCAGAGCCTCTGTGGTTGTTTGTGAGGGCGAACAACTGCGGTGATGCTGCAATATTTGTAGTTTCAAGCCTCATTTGGAAACACTAGGGGGCGAAGATTGCGTAACTTCGAACGTTCGCTAAGGGAACACTCGTAACCTGGGTATTACCTGTACTAAGTGACCAATGTTAAGTTGGTAACTCCCTGTAGTTTTTGAATTCTTCTTGGACCTATATTTTCTGAAAAGCACTGTTTGATCATTGCCACTAGACCATGGGTGAAATACTACCGGTTCAGACCGGTTTGGGCGAACCGGTAGTAAAAAAAGTGCTACTGGTTCAGGGAAACCTGTATTTCCAACGATCAGCTGGACGACAATCAGCTGTGCCACACAATTTATATTAGCTAAAATCGTCAGATTTCCTGCTTTCTAGCTAATCTAAATCGAATGGCACAGCGGATTCCCTCCCTCTCCCCGCTGTTCTACTTTCCTTTGTAGACTCGGAAGGCTTCAAAATGTTTCTTTTTTAGTGTTGCATCTCAGGCGCGCATGTGTGTGCAATGTGCACCTTTGGTAGCCGACTCACAGAACCGGTAGCAAACTTCAGAGGATTTCACCGCTGCACCAGACAAATAATTTTGAAAAGTCCTATTTATGATATTGCTCCTCAGTTAGACACCAATTGCATGATATGCTATTTAGAACATGGATAGTAGGTGGCAATTCTATTAATGGATTTCCTACATAAGGTACTTATTCCGTATCAAGGATAAGTAAAGATCTGGGTTACTTTCTACTTTAGCGTAATACCACAATTTTTCACCTATTATTTCATTCTTCTGCCGTTTAAATCTTTTTTCAACTGCAGGAAAAGCCATACACATAGTCCCCGACAGTTTGTTTAATGACCTTCAAAGTTATAATGGCACTGAAAAAAACTGGCGTGGCCATTTTTCACACTTATGACCGTTGCAGCATCCCCATAGTCCCATGATCAAAATTCAGATGCTTGGCCACTGAGTCATATTTATGACGGTTGCAGTGTCTTGGGGAGACGCAATCCCCCTTTTGCGATCTGATGAGCAAAGTCAATGGGGAAACCAGATTTATTTAACAACTGTGTTCCTAACAATTTCAGTGATTGACTCACTAACTGTGGCAAGAAAGATAATAAAATGGGGGAAAATTCATTTAACAAATATTTCACTTAACAATATATATTTTGGCCGTATATTGTTCTGCCCCAGCTACGGACCCCAAAGAACTCAGCACACATAAAGTCCGTTCAAACCTTAATTTACTGAATAAACCAGTCTTTTACAACAATGGCTGTTAATTAATTGCATTAACAGCCACCAAGAATTCAAAGAATAATAACTGAAAACTTACTATGATTGGCAGAATGCCCAGGAGCAATTTGC
The DNA here is from genome assembly GCA_038048745.1 of Coluber constrictor foxii. Taxonomy (NCBI): domain Eukaryota; kingdom Metazoa; phylum Chordata; class Lepidosauria; order Squamata; family Colubridae; genus Coluber; species Coluber constrictor. The sequence goes on along the minus strand of CM075962.1, from coordinate 11,707,247 downwards.
AGGAAGCTGATAAGATAAGCAAGACAAGACACAAAGGTATGTGAACAAAGTTGTTCCAGGCAAATTGCTTCAGTCGGCGTTCCTCCTTAAATAGGCTAAGGGAGTGGCCAATTAGCCCCAAGCCTTTCTCTCGAGGAAACCTCCTCCTGAGGAGCCACTCCTGCCTTTTGGCAGCTCTGCGCGCCCATGTATCAAGAAGAGGCTCCTCCTCTTCGTTCTCTTCACTTAAGGGAGTTTCTGGAGGTTCTGAAGGCCCTGGCTGAATCCCCGCCTCTGGCACCACATCTTCTCCAGCCTCCTCACTGTCCGACTGAAGTGCCAGCTGCACAGGCTGCTGGCGTAGCACCACACCAGCCTCCTCGATGTCTGAATCAGCCACCAGCCACACAGGCCATGTATGGGCCACAACATATATTGAGGAGTATTTGTGTTTGTTATTATATACAATGTCTCTGAATATATCCCTCTCTGTTTCCTACATAGCTTTCCCAAAATATTTCCCACCCCCCCCCCCTTTTTTTTTTGACATGACAACCACTCCTTCTCACGACATTAACCCCAATATACATTTTTTGGGATGCAACTTCCACCGATATATGCTTTTTGTACAAATTAAGAAGAAACAACAGATGCTAACAGACTGCCTTTAACGGCTGCCATCTGTACGTTGATTATTTTGTTCTCACTAAAATTCGTGGCATGTGATTATCTCGGTTTTTGTTTTTGTTTTTTGACATCCCTAAGGACCATCCTTCTGAGTTGTCCAGAAATTGTTGATTTGGTATTGTTAGCTCTAATACTCTCACTCAGAGGTGGTATTCAGCAGTTTCTGACCAGTTCTGGGGAATTGGTAGCGGAAATGTTGAGTGGTTCGGAGAACCACCTCTGACTGGCCCCACCCCCATCCATTCTCTGCCTCTGGCAGCTGATCAGGAGGAAATGGGGATTTTGCAGTATCCTTCCCCTGGAGTGGAGTGGGAATGGAGATTTTACAATATTCTTCCCTTGCCACGCCCACCAAGCCATGCCTACCAAGCCACGCCCACAAAACCAGTAGTAAACAATTTTGAATCCCACCACTGCTCTCACTGCTGAATATGAGATTCTCTGATTGGCTGGGAGTAGGAGCCAATTGAAGATAATTCAATTAGCCATTCTACAGGTAGTCCTCAGCTTACAGCAGTTCATTTAGTGACTGTTCAAAGTTAAAATGGCACTGAAAAAGTGACGTATGACTTTCCCCCCACATTTACGACCGTTGCAACATCCCCATCATCACGTGATCAAGATTCAGACTTTCGGCAATGGACTCATATTTATGATGGTTGTACTGTCCTCTTGGTCACGTGATTCCCTTTTGCAACTTTCTGACAAGCAGAGTCAGTGGAGGAGCCAGATTCACTTTATAACCGTGTTATTAACCGCGGTGATTCAGTTAACAACCGTGGCAAGAAAAGTTGTAAAATGAAGCAAAATTCACCGAAAAACTCTCTCACTTAACAACATAAATGTTGGATTCAATTGTTGTCCTAAATTGAAGACTACCTGTATAGGTAGCTAAAAAATAAAATAAAATAAAATAAAATAAAATAAAATAATAAAATAAAATAAAATAAAATAAAATAAAATAAAATAAAATAAAATAAAATAAAATAAAATAAAATAAAATAAAATAAAATAAAATAAAATAAAATAATAAAATAAAATAAAATAAATAAAATAAAATAAAATAAAATAAAATAATAAAATAAAATAAAATAAAATAAAATAAAATACTGATTTCATTGATTTACTTATGTGTACTTTATGTGTATTTTTCTCTCTGGCTGAGAGAAAAATACACATGAAGACCTACAAAAAGAGAATAAAATAAATATTTGACCTTTACAGGGAGGAGACATGAGATGAAGGTGTGGCTAACTGAAGAAGACAAACTAGTCAGAAATAGATCTATCTTAGTCTCCCTTAAGTCTCACAACAGGCAGCAAAATGCTGGTTTGATGTCTGATAAAGCCTAGAAACTAGTGAATGAGATTTCACTGAACTATGGCTGTATAAAGATCTTGATTTACGTAGGAAAAACCTGGCTGAGAGAAAAATACATACATACATACATATATGTATATGTATATGTATATGTATATGTATATGTATATGTATATGTATATGTATATGTATATGTATATGTATATGTATATATATGTGTATGTGTGTGTGTGTGTGTGTGTGTGTATGTATATATAAGGTAAAGGTTCTCCTCGCACATGTGTGCTAGCCATTCCTGACTCTAGGTGGTGGTGCTCCTCTCCATTTCAAAGCTGAAGAGCCAGCACTGTCTGAAGACGTCTCCGTGGTCATGTGGCCGGCATGACAAAACGCCAAAGGCACACGGAATGCTGTTACCTTCCCACCAAAGGTGGTCCCTATTTTCCTACTTTCATTTTTTACCTGTTTTTGAACTGCTAGGTTGGCAGAAGCTGGGACAAGGAATGGCAGCTCACCCCATTACGCGGCACTAGGGATTCGAACCGCTGAACTGCCGACCTTTCGATCAACAAACTCAGCGTCTTACCCACTGAGCCACCATGTCATGTATGTATGTATGTATGTATGTATGTATGTATGTATGTATGTATGTATGTGATTACCTGAGGGCTCCTGGATTGGAGTTGAAAGGTGAAAGGGAAGCAGTATGCTCCCTCCCATATTGGGGTAGACCAGGTGCTTTGACAGAAAAATACTCTATCTATCTATCTATCTATCTATCTATCTATCTATCTATCTATCTATCTATCTATCTATCATCTATCTATCTATCTATCTATCTATCTATCTATCTATCTATCTATCTATCTATCATCTATCTATCTAATTAATAATTAAGTGCTTTTCTATCAAGACACCTACTCTGCCCCATCATATGGGAAGGAGCATACTGCATCCCTCTATACTAGTCTCCCTTTATTTCTTTATCAGTGAAATATAAATTTGGTATAATAAATAATATATATATATATATATATATAATTATACAGTAATTTATATAGTTATAGCTATATAGGTTATTATTATTATTAAAGCATTCCTGTTTTAAATATAATTTTAAAACAGAACATTTCTAAAGTCTTCTAATTGCTCTTAATAATCCACATTCTTAGATGCTGGTGCTACAATAGTTAATTTTTTTATCTCTCCGTCCCTTCCTCCTATTCCTTCTGCCATCAAAACTGTAGAGGGTTTGCTGATTTTCTGCCATATCGGAGAAGAATGGCAGACCATTATGCTAAAATAAAGGACACCATTCACCGTGCAGATTGCTGTTGTTGTTGTTTTTGCTTTTGGAAATAGCATCGGTTGTCTGTTTTCTATCCATTCCCAACCGTTCCCAACCCCACCAAAAAGAAAGCAAGAAAAAAAAAAAGAAAAAATATGACAAATTGTAATTACATGCAAGTGCGTTTACAATGCTATAATCATAATTGCTGAGATTGTATTCGTAATTTCCCTCATACATTCTGCAGATGCTTCTCCATTCATTCGAAGGCTGCCGTGGGGTTTTGCAGTTCCCTTTGGGGGCAGTTGTCAATTTGCTGCCACAAGTTCACTGCGTTGGTGTGGGCGAATGCATTTTGCATGCACACACAGACACACAACGCTTGGAGAAATGCTCAAACTTCACATTCAGCTAAGGGAGAGGGAGCATTTGAGTCTATAAAAGACGAGAAACAAAAAGAGAAAGAGAGAGAAAAGACAATCACACTCACACACACACAGAGGTTACTGTTTAGTCAAAGAATGTAGAGTAGAAAGAGTGCGAAGAAGAGTAACAAAGATTATTTAGGAGCTGGGGACTAAAATATATGAAAAACGGTTGCAGGAACTGGGTATGTCTAGTTTCATGAAAAGAAGGACTCGGGGAGACATGATGGCAGTCTTCCAATATCTCAGGGGCTGCCCCAAAGAAGAGGGAGTCAAGCTATTCTCCAATGCACCTGAAGGCAGGACAAGAAGCAACGGATGGAAAGTTATTAAGGAGAGAACCACTAGAAGTGAAATTTCCCAACATTAACAATTAATCTGTGGAATTGCTTGCTTTCAGAAGTTGTGGGCTGCAACAATGGAGATTTTTAAAAAGAGATTGGACAACCATTTATCCCTCCCTTCCTTCCTCCCTCCCTCCCTCTCTTCCTTCCTTCCTCCTTTCTTCCTTTCTCCCTCCCTCCCTTCCATAGAATAGAATTAGAATTTAGAATAGAATAGAATAGAATAGAATAGAATAGAATAGAATAGAATAGAATAGAATAGAATAGAATAGAATAGAATAGAAGAATTGGAAGGGACCCTGGAGGTCTTCTAGTCCAACCTCCTGCTTAGGCAGGAAACCCTACACCACTTCAGACAAATAGTTATCCAATATCTTCTTTAAAACGTCCAGTGTTGGAGCATTCACAACTTCTGGAGGCAAGTTGTTCCACTCGTTAATTGTTCTAACAGTCAGAAAATTCCTCCTTAAGTTCTAAGTTTATTCTCTCCTTTATTAGTTTCCATCCTTTGCTTCTTGTCCTGCCCTCAGTTGCTTTGGAGAAGAGCTTGACTCCCTCTTCTTTGTGGCAGCCCCTGAGATATTGGAACATTGCTTTCATGTCATCCCTAATCCTTCTTTTCATCAAACTAGACATATCCAATTCCAGCAACCGTTCTTCATATGTTTTAGCCTTCCTTCCTTCCTTCCTTCCTTCCTTCCTTCCTTCCTTCCTTCCTTCCTTCCTTCCTTCCCTCCCTCCCTCCCTCCCTCCCTCCCTCCCTCCCTCCCTGCTTCCTTCCTTCCTTCCTTCCTTCCTTCCTTCCTTCCTTCCTTCCTTCCTTCCTTCCTGTTTTCTTTCCTCCTTCCCCCCCTCTCTCCCTTCCTTCCTCCCTTTCTTCTTTCCTTCCTTCTTACCTCTTCAGAATGCCTGATTCATGAATTTGTAGTATCACCAAAAACTCTCGTCCCAAAATTACCCTTCTTTGAAATACCTTCTCCAGAGACCCCAAAACCAGCAAAGCAGAACAATAACTACAAGGCTTTCAGACTGTGCTACATTACAAGACGAGGGAAGATCCATTCCCCAAAGATTTTTCCACACCTACACATCCTTGGATTCCCTCAAACTCTTTTCTTTAAAAAAAGGCAGCAGAGGAACTTAAATTTGGTTTAGTTCCATTAGCTAGTTCCTGGAGATAAACCTATGCAATATCCATTCCTTGCCACCTATCGGCATAGATGGGGGTGGGGTGGGGTGGGGTGACTCCCATCAAACACAGCCCAGAATGCTACTTTTGAACCTGCATAATCAGATTATGCTAATTTTCTTCAATTCCATTTCCAAAAGCTAACACTGATCATTAGCTTATGTTGCTTCCTAATTGTCTTAGCGTTCCACCGTGCAGGTGGTATGCACAAAGAAATGAACGTAAACCAGAATATGTTATCAAGAGCCTTCTGTGGGAATTCCATTTAAAGAAAGAATAATTGGAGATGCCAAGCGTGGCATTTTCCCAAAAGAATGCACTGTTGAGTTGTTGTTTTTTTTGAAGAAACTGGGATCATCATTCCATCATAGTTTGCAGGAGATGCAAGATTTGGGTTTGCCCAAACAAACGTTTGCGATTTTAAAATAGGCGGGATCGAGAAACGTTGCATCTCTTCCCTACTGGTTGTTGTTGTTTTTATTTGAGGAAAGAGAAGATGTTTTAGAGATTCTTTCAAAGGAGAAGAAAGACTGTAGAAGGTGTGCAGAGAAGAACAAACAAAAATGATTAGGGTTAGGGTTAGGGTTAGGGTTAGGGTTAGGATTAGGGTTAGGGTTAGGGTTAGGGTTAGGGTTAGGGTTAGGGTTAGGGTTAGGGTTAGGGTTAGGGTTAGGGTTAGGGTTAGGGTTAGGGTTAGGGTTAGGGTTAGGGTTAGGGTTAGGGTTAGGGTTAGGGTTAGGGTTAGGGTTAGGATGGAGGCTAAGACCTACGAAGAACACTTACAGGAATTTGGGAATGTCTAAAGTTTAATGAAAAGAAGGAATAGGGCTGACATGATAGCAGTCTTCCAATATTTGAATAGCTGCCACAAAGAAGAGGGCGTCAATCTATTCTCCTAAGCAGATACCGATACAGATTAACAGAGTTGGAAGGGACTTTGTAAGTCATCTAGTCCAACCATCTAGGATCTGGGTACCTACGAGACCACCTTGTGCCACCGATAGCCTCCCACCGGCAGTTTGCTCGCACAGAGAGGGACTCCTCAGGGTGCCGTCGGCCAAATTATGTCGGCTGGCTACACCCAGGGGGAGAGCCTTCTCTGTGGGAGCTCCTGCCCTTTGGAATGAACTGCCCCCGGAAATACGCACAATCTCCGACCTCCGTGTTTTTCGCTGTGCCCTCAAGACCCTGCTGTTCCGACAGGCAGGGCTGTCTATGTAATGAATTTTAATTGGCATTTTAAATTTGGGTTTTTAATTAATTCGGCCAAAATTGTAATAGTTTTAGTTTTAATAATTTTAAATTTAAATTATGATATCTGTATATTCTGTGTTTTTACGTGGCTGTGCACTGCCCTGAGTCCTTCGAGAGAAGGGCGGTATAGAAATAAAATTATACTATACTATACTATACTATACTATACTATACTATACTATACTATACTATACTATACTATACTATACTATACTATACTATACTATACTATACTATACTATACTATACTATACTATACTATACTATCCGCCCACCCAAGCAGACCCTACACCATTTTTGAGAGATGGCAGTCTAGTCTTTTCTTGAAAGCCTCCAGAGATGAAGCTCCCACAACTTCCGAAGGCAACTTCTGTTCCACGGGTTGATTGTTCTCACGGTCAGAAAAATTCTCCTTATTTCCAGGTTGAATCTCTCCTTGATCCATTATTCCTTGTCTGGCCTTCAGGTGCTTTGGAAAATAGCTTGACCGCTTCCTCTCTGTGGCAGCCCCTCAAATATTAGAAGACTGCTATCAGGTCTCCCCTGGTCCTTCTCTTCACTAGACTAGCCATGCCCAGTTCCTGCAACCATTCATCGTATGTTTTAGCCTCCAGTCCCCTAATCATCTCGGCAGCATCTGAAGGCAGGAGAAGAAGCAAGAGACTGAATCTAATCAAGGAGAGAGCCAATCTAGAAATAAGGAGAAATTTCTTGATAGAACAATTATTCAGTGGAACGACTTGTCCTCAAAAGTTGTGGGTCTCCATCACTGGAGTTTTTAAAGAAGAGATTGGACAACATTTTGTCTGAAATGATATAGGGTTTCTTTCTTGAGTGGGTGTGTGTGTTGGGGGTTGTACTAGAAGACCTCCAAGGATTCACTTAAGAACTTCAGCGATCTACTCAGCAACCGTGGCAAAAAAAGGTTGTAAAATTAGACATGACTTCCTTAACAATCATCACTAGAAATTCTGGTCTCAATTGCGGTCGTATGTCGAGGACAACGTGAACGCCAAAGGCATGTGACTGGTCACTATAAGCCACAAAGCAGTGGCTAGGATAGGCCGTGTCTTCATCCTGCAGGATTTTTCTTACGTTCTTTGTGAACAGAGCTTCCATGGCACTGAACCGTAACTGACGATATGACTTCAAGTCAACGGCGACTGTTTTGTGGCCACTCAGTTAGACCTTTTCCCAGGGCGATCGGTCTTCTGCGTGGCCTTTTTAGCTTTCTTCAACAACTCAGACAGGCAGGGAGAACCTCATTATCTTAAAGATGCTGATGCTAATTTCACCAAAATAGGATTGTTGCCTCGATCCGAAAGGACAATTAATGTGGCTTGTCTTCGTTAAAAAAAAGATTTAAGAAAAAAAAAAGAAAGAAGGAAGAAGGAAGCAGGGAGTTAATCATCCTCTCTTCTTCTTCTTTTTTTAAAAAGGGTCATAACCTGTCATGGTCCCATTGGAGCCTGAGTCAGAGCTAGGGCTGATAGAGGTTGAGGAGGAAGCCCCAGGTCCCTCGGGCTTGGGACGGCTTGCCAGCATGGACGAACGGGGGCAGGATGACTGAGAGAAGGCAGGCAGTGGAGATGAGGAGTGACAGAGCTTAGGCGATGAGCAAGGACTGCCCCCTCCTGATCCCTGAGCATGGAGAGTGGAGAAGAGTTGGGAACAGTGCAGGCCGACCCGATGACCTGAGAGAAGAGCACACCGCCCCTTATCACAAGGCACACCTGGGGACTGAAACTTAAGGAGACACTGTGGGGAGGGGCGCTTGTCGGGAACAAACGCTGAACTCGTGGAGTTTCGTGTGTCATTGCCGACATCTGGAGTTTGCTGAACTTCTCGCCTTATTCCTTTGCTTCGTGGAACTCCTTGACTTGTTGATCTGTCCCCGTCTACATACACCCACAAAAACACAGCCAGTCGAGGGTTAAAGAAGCACTTGGCACACACCACAGTTCTTATCTCCAACTTGGCAGCGATATGCACACCGTCTGCCAAGTGCTTTAATTGTTCACAGAAAGAAAATCACATACGTAGCTTTGCCAAAATCCGTTCTTTTAGCTCCAATGACTACCAGATTGAGTTATTGTTCGTCACAGGGATCATTGACCACCACCCTCTCTTATATAGTTTCTGGGGTGTGGTCCAGTGACTCATTGGTCCTGTGACTCAAGTCCAGTGACTCAGGTCTATTCCCTCGCCCGTCTCCTCAGCTGCTGCAAGCGCTTATCTCACCTTCGTTGATGTGTGTCCAGGAATGACGTCTCTCCCTCACTCTCATCTGAGGCACCTGTTTCCCCACTACTTTGCTCTCTTTCAGCTGGCACCTGAGACAGTGCCAGAGGGGGGGGGGGGCTGGGAGATCTGGCTGGCTCCTCTTCCTCATGCTCAGAGCTTCCTTCCTCCAATGGGATAGGCTCAGAGGATGGGGCCACAACACTTGTTCTCGTGCCCTGCTGGACTTCTTGCCTTGAAGCTGTTGTGCTAACCGCATTTTGCTGGACTACTCGCAGCCAGAGGCTGTTGGAGGTGTGTGTGTGCGTGTGAGCGTTTTGATCCGGGACTTGCCATAAACGTGGGAGACTTTGGGAAAAAGTTGGAGCAATAAAGGGAAGTTTGAACTATCAGCTAACTGTGTTGCCTCCGTGCCTTGCCCTGGGTCATCACATAACCCCTATACTCTTCTCTGTTTTTTCTCAGTGTCCTTGATGGCACAGGCTTTCTTCTCGATGGTTTGCCCGCACGAGAAGTTGGTTTTCATCCATATCTGGGAAAAAATGAACTCCCACCCAATGCTTTTCCTCACCCTCCCTTCAACCGGAGGCCTGTGAGATTCCGTTAATTAGGAATTGGATCCATCTGTTTTAATGGGTTGGCTCGGTGGGCAGGCCATATGGCACGGCAGGTAAAAGGCAAGGATTCACAATGCCAGCTTTTCAAATATTGATCAGGCATTCGATTTGTTTTTTGGTTGGTTTTTTTGGCTGGCAGAACCCCAATCTGGCCCACAGATTTGTAATTTGCAGGAGGCTTGTTGCAAAAAGAAACTGGAAGGGAAAAAAAGGCTGCAGGGAACACAGGTGCTCTGGAGGTAGCCGGCGGCTTTAAATCGCTTTCAAAGTTGACTTATTTATGAAGGCACAATATGTGTAGGAGTCATTCTGCAGAGATGAAGTCAAAGCCATTGGTACCGGCCACAAAAGAGAGACAGGCTAGTGGTTAAGGCATCAGGCTGAGTCCCACCTCTGGAATGAAAGCTGGTTAGATGACTTTGGGCCAATCACCGGGAGACAGTGTGTTCTAGTCCCGCCTTAGGCATGAAAGTCGGCTGGGTGACTTTGAGCCAATCACCAGGAGAGGGTGAGTTCTAGTCCCACTTTGGGCATGAAAGCTGGCTTGGTGATTGTTAGAGGAAAAACTTCTCTGCATTTCTTTATTTATTTATTTTATTAAATTTATATATCGCCCTTCTCCTGGTGGACTCAGGGCGGTGTACAGCCAAGAATAAAAAGCACTCCAATACAAAATTTAAAATATTAATAAAAGAATTAAATAATTTTGGCCCAATAAATTTAAAAAACCCAATAGGCAATTAAAATTTAAAACCCATAAAACTTTAAGCTTAAAAAAGAGGGGGGGGTTACGCCAGCCCAGCTTGACAAAATAAAAAAGTTTTTAGGGCACGGCGGAAAGCCCGGAGATCAGGTATCGTACGGATCTCCGGGGGCAAATCGTTCCAGAGGGCTGGTGCTGCCACAGAGAAGGCTCTCCCCCTGGGTGTCACCAGCCGACATTGTCTGGCTGATGGCACCCTGAGGAGTCCCTCTCTGTGGGAGCGAACTGGCCGGTGGGAGGCTATCGGTGGCAGAAGGCGGTCCCACAAGTACCCAGGCCCTATGCCATGGAGCGCTTTAAAGGTCACCAACATCTTGAAGCGCACCCGGAAGACCACCGGAAGCCAATGCAGCTCACGCAGGAGGGGTGTCACATGGGAGCGCCCCCTTGCTCCCATAATCCCCCGCGCGGCCGCATTCTGCACCAGTTGGAGCCTCCGGGTGCACCTCAAGGGGAGCCCCATGTAGAGACCATTGCAGTAGTCCAGGCAGGAAATGACGAGTGCCTGAGTGACTGTGCGTAAGGAGTCCTGATCTAGATAGGGACGCAACTGGCGTATCAAGCGAGCCTGATAAAAAGCCCCCCTGGCCACGGCTGTCACATGCTCCTCCAAAGACAGCCGTGCATCCAGGAGGACACCCAAGTTGCGAGCCCTATCCGTGGGGGCCAATGACTCGCCCCCAATGGTCAGTGATGGAGTCAACTGGCCATATCGGGACGCCGGAAGCCACAGCCACTCGGTCTTGGAGGGGTTGAGTTGGAGCCTGTTGCCCCCCATCCAGATCCGCACAGCCTCCAGGCATCGGGACATCACTTCCACGGCATCGTTGGGGTGGCCTGGGGTGGAGATGTTTGCTGCAACTAATTGATTGTTTGGTTGAACTGTTTGAATGAACCAATCAGAGCACAGCTTCCTGGCTCTGAGTTTCCCCGCACTTTCCAATGGTCAGGGATGTGTATATAAGTAGCAGCAGGACTGATTCTCTCAAGAGACTCTGAGACCAGAGAGACCAGCAGAGACTCTTCAGCAGAGACCTGAGCAGCTGAAGTCACTACCATGAGCTGAGATCACTACCATGAGCTGAGTCACTGCCTTGCTCCTGAGAAGGCTGACAAAGAACATGGAGAGCCTCCTACTTTTGGGAAGAAGACTAGAGCTGATGGACTTTGCTAAGAGGAAAATCTTGTAGGCTGTTGATGCTTTTCTTGTAGGTTTTGTTTTCAAGTGTTTTTATTAAATAGTTTCTCAAGACTACTCAGTCAACTTCATGCTAGTGCATTTGTGTGTGTATCAGGCCACGGTCCATTCGAACCCAGAAACTCTTTCTTGCCTAACAGTGATTTTGAGCCAATCACCAGGAGAGGGTGAGTTCTAGTCCCACCTTGGGCATGAAAGCCAGCTGGGTGACTTTGAGCCAATCACCAGGAGACTGTGAAATCTAGTTCCACCTTGGGCATGAAAGTCAGGAGACTGTGAGATCTAGTTCCACCTTGGGCATGAAAGTCAGCTGGGTGACTTTAAGCCAATCACCAGGAGAGGGTGAGTTCTAGTCCCACCTTAGGCATGAAAGCCAGCTGGGTGACTTTGAGCCAATCACCAGGAGACTGTGAGATCTAGTTCCACCTTGGGCATGAAAGTCAGCTGGGTGACTTTAAGCCAATCACCAGGAGAGGGTGAGTTCTAGTCCCACCTTAGGCATGAAAGTCAGCTGGGTGACTTTAAGCCAATCACCAGGAGAGGGTGAGTTCTAGTCCCACCTTAGGCATGAAAGCCAGCTGGGTGACTTTGAGCCAATCACCAGGAGACTGTGAGATCTAGTTCCACCTTGGGCATGAAAGTCAGCTGGGTGACTTTAAGCCAATCACCAGGACAGGGTGAGTTCTAGTCCCACCTTAGGCATGAAAGCCAGTTGGGTGACTTTGAGCCAATCACCAGGAGACTGTGAGATCTAGTTCCACCTTGGGCATGAAAGTCAGCTGGGTGACTTTAAGTCAATCACCAGGAGAGGGTGAGTTCTAGTCCCACCTAAGCATGAAAGCCAGCTGGGTGACTTTGAGCCAATCACCAGGAGACTGTGAGTTCTAGTCCCACCTTAGGCATGAAAGCCAGCTAGGTGCATTTGGGCCAATCACCAGGAGACTATGAGTTGTAGTCTTGCCTTAGGCATTAAAGCTGGCTAGGTGACTTTGAGCCAATGACCAGGAGGCTGTGAGTTCTAGTCCCACTTCAGGCATGAAAGCTGGCTGGGTAACTTTGAGACAATGATTGGAATACTGTGTCCAGTCCAAGACCTTAAGACTCTGGAAGGAATGCACACACATGCGTATGCATAGACATAACCCTCCCCAAACAAAACAAACCCAGAAATACAACCCCACAAAAATAAGAGATGTTGGAAATGCCATCAGATACCAGGGTCGTATTATCATATGTGGTGGGCATGTGTAGAATCAAAAAAATATTGGGCAAAAATTCATAAGGGGTTGGAGAAGATGACACAACAACATATTGCTCTCAAAGCTGAATTACTCTTGTTGGGAATTTTACCAGAAACTTATAGTAAAGAAAATGTACATTTGAATATTAGTGTAATAACTGCAGCTAGAATAGTATTTGCACAAAATTGAAAAAGCGAAGAGATCCCTACGGATGAAAATGTGATTAAGAAAATATTAGAATGTGCAGAAACGAATAGATGAACACTTGCAATTAAAGGAAAGGAAGAATCTGACTATTATAGTATAGGGGAGTCGTTTTATCAGCAGTTAGAGAATAAATATGAAAGTTGGAAATAAAAGCAGAGGAGTGAAATATCGAAAATGTTTTACAAAGTCAAATAAGATAAGAAGAGAAATGTTACAATACCGTGTTTCCCTGAAAATAAGACCCTGTCTTATATATTTTTTTGAACCCTGAAATAAGTGCTTGGCTTATTTCAGGGTTCAAAAGGTCTTATTATTTTGGGGTGCGTGGAGCAAGACGGGGGTCCTCTTGCCATTTTACTTGATTTCCAGCTCTGTCTCCCTAACCCTAACCAGAGGAAAGGGCAGGGACTGGTGCATGCATTTAAATATTTTCGGGGGGAGGGGCTTATTTTTAAAAGCCTGGTGGTGCAGTGGACTAAGTGCTGTTAAAGTAGCACTTAGTTGCCAGTTGCCTGCAATTACTGCAAGTTCAAATCTCACCAGGCTCAAGGTTGACTCAGCCTTCCATCCTTTCGAGGTAGGTAAAATGAGGACCTGGATTGTGGGGGCAATAAGCTGACTTTGTATAAAAAGGACACCGCTTAGGGGGCGCCCGAAAGCCTTACTAAGCAGGTATATACAAAGTATGAAGGCTATTGCTTAACGCATTGTAAGCCGCCCTGAGTCTCTGGAGAAGGGCGGCATATAAATCGAATAAATAAATAAATAATTTTTGGGGAGGGCTTATTTTTTAGCGTATGCGCGCAAAAGCCCAATTGGGCTTATTATCCATGGAGGTCTTAATTTCGGAAAAACAGGGGAGTAGATACGTTATGCATTAATATTAATCCAAGAACAGATATAAATAATGAACATGGCTGTAAATTTTAATGGTTATTGCACAAAAAAATTCTACTCGGACGACACACTGTTTAGTGAAAGAGGAAATGTTTGCATTAAAAGAATATATATATATATATATATGTGTGTGTGTGTGTGTGTGTGTGTGTGTGTGTGTGTGTGTGTGTGTGTGTGTTTTGATCTTTCATATTCCTTCCTCTTTCTCTAACAAACTGTCTCCAGATTATTGATCTCAAGTTTCCCGAGACAGACATCTTCCTCGAGAACCATCAAGGATGGAAGGATAGGGCTGCTCTGTTTCCGAGCCAACATTTGGAAGAAAAATTGATTTCAAGGAAAATAGCACGCTCTCCCCTTAATTGGCGATTGAGAAAGTTGTCCGCTGGTAGCTGGCAAAAAAGGAAAAGAAAGCTTTTGGCAAGCACGTATCTGCTTTGAATGCCTTTTTTTCTTTTTAAAAAATCACGGTTCATTGTTACTTCGAGTTTTGTTTCGTGCTTCCTTCATGCCTTCCCTCTGACAATGTTTATCTTTGAGAACTCAAGATTCGGTTGAGAATTAAATAAAATTCATGTTTTAAAGCGCCGAGCACAATAGTGAGGACGCCTGCGAATGCTGCTTTCGGCTTTACGATACGTGACTGACAATGAAATGGCAGGCAGTTCTCTGAAGACAAACAGAAGAGCTACATGGAGGCACCTGGATGAGGTAACTACGTGGGGGCGCCTGGATGAGGTAACTACATGGGGGCGTCTGGATGAGGTAACTACATGGGGGCACCTGGATGAGGTAACTACATGGGGGCACCTGGACGAGGTAACTACATGGGGGCGTCTGGATGAGGTAACTACATGGGGGCGTCTGGATGAGGTAACTACATGGGGGCAGCTGGATGAGGTAACTACATGGGGGCACCTGGATGAGGTAATTACGTGGGGGCACCTGGATGAGGTAACTATGTGGGGGCACCTGGACGAGGTAACTACGTGAGGGCCCCTGGACGAGGTAACTACGTGAGGGCCCCTGGACGAGGTAACTACGTGGGGGCACCTGGACGAGGTAACTACATGGAGGCACCTGGACGAGGTAACTACGTGGGGGCACCTGGACGAGGTAACTACGTGGGGGCACCTGGACGAGGAACTACGTGGGGGCACCTGGACGAGGTAACTACGTGGGGGCACCTGGATGAGGTAACTACGTGAGGGCACCTGGACGAGGTAACTACGTGGGGGCACCTGGACGAGGTAACTACGTGGAGGCACCTGGATGAGGTAACTACGTGGGGGCACCTGGACGAGGTAACTACGTGGGGGCACCTGGATGAGGTAACTATGTGAGGGCATCTGGATGAGGTAACTACAAGGGGGCATCTGGATGAGGTAACTACATGGGGGCACCTGGATGAGGTAACACAGAACTTCGATAGTCCTTGTTTCCCTGAGATTTTTTTTCCCCCTGGAAACTATAAAGATTCCAATGAGGAGAGCATAGAGGTGGTAAGGATCGTCGAGAACACGGAATTCTATTATAATTCCTCAATGCGGGAATCCAAAGTAAGGTATAGGCAGTTGCACCACTTGCAATCAATCATTTAGTGACTGTTCGAAGTTACAACAGCAATGAAAAAACTAACTTGTGACCAGTGGTGGGATTCAAATAATTTAACAACCGGATCTCTGCTCTAATGACTGGCTGGGTGGGCGTGGCCATGGTGGGCATGGCCAGGGGGTGTGACAGGCAGAACTAGGTCTCCTGCACCCCCCCGGGAGCAATAACGGGCCACGGGGGATGCTCCGCCCCCCCATTCTGTTTTGGGCCTAGTAGGCCTCCCTGCAGCCTCCTGGGAGCAATAACGGACCACGGGAAGATGCTCTGCCCCCCGCACCCCATTTTCAGCCTAGTAGGCCTCCCTTCACTTACCTGGGAGCCAAAACGGGGCACGTAGGGACTCCTGGAAGGGGCAGCGCGAGACAGCAATTTAACAACCGGTTCGCCTGAACCAGCCCAAACCGGCTGAATCCCATCACTGCTTGTGACCATTTTTCACACGTCTGTTGGAGCATCCCCATGGTCATGTGCTCAAAATTCGGATGCTTTGCAACTGGTTCATATTTCTGACGATTGCAGTGATCATGTCATGTCATCATGTGATCCCCTTTTGCGACCTTCAGACGTGCAACGTCAGAATAACAGAGTTGGAAGGGAACCCTGGAGGTCTTCTAGTCCAACCCCCTGCTCAGGCAGGAATCCCGATGCCATTTCAGACAAATGGCTGTCCAATCTCTTCTTAAAAACTCCCTGTGTTGGAGCATTCACAACTTCTGGAGGCAAGTTGTTCCACTGATTAATTGTTCTAGCTGTCAGGAAATTTCTTCTTAGTTCTAAGTTGCTTCTCTCCTTGATTAGTTTCCACTCATTGCTTCTTGTCCTGCTCTCAGGTGCTTTGGAGAATAGCTTGACTCCCTCTTCTTTGGGGCAGCCTCTGAGATATTGGAAGACTGCTATCATGTCTCCCCTGTCAATGGGGAACACCCCTGTCAGATTCCCTTAACAGCCATGTTACTAATTTAGCAATGACAGTGATTCACATAACAACTGTGGAAAGGAAGATCTTAAAATGGGGAAAAACCTACTTAACAACTGTCTCGCTTAGCAACAGAAATGTTGGGCTCAATTGTAGTCATAAGTCAAGGACTACATGTACCAGAGAGATGGTGGCTGAATGTTCATCTGGGAGTCTCCAGAGTAGAGGAACTTACCATATCTTCAGATCATTGGTTCCACTCTCAAACTCTTCTGTTTCTAATGTCTAAGCAGAATTCACTTTCATTTAATAAATTTTTCCTACGTTATTAATACTGCTATAAATTGCCTTGGTAAAACCACACTTGGATTGCTAGGTCCAGTTTTGGTCACCATGATATAAAAAAGATATTGAGACTCTAGAAAGAGTGCAACCAAGATGATTAGAGAACTGGAGGCTAAAACATATGAAAAACGGTTGCAGGAACTGGGTATGTCTAGTTTGATGAAAAGAAGGACTAAGGGAGACATGATAGCAGTCTTCCAATATCAAAGGGACTGCCACAAAGACGACAGGACAAGAAGCAATGAGTGGAAACTAATTAAGGATGGGAACCAACCTAGAACTAAGGATAAATTTCCTATCAGCGAGGACAATTAACCAGTGGAACAGCTTATCTCCTGTTAAGGTAATGATTTAATAACTGAACAGCTGCTGTAATGCTGTAATACTGAAATGATGATGCAATGAGTCAGCAGGGTTATTTAACTGTACAACTTTAAGAAGCTGTATATATAAGAGAGGTCCTGTGAGGGTGTCTTTCTCTCCATGTGTGCTTCTGTGCTAGAGTTGATGATTGATTGCCTGACTTTGCTTAGTATCTGTATGTATATATTTCTTGTAGATAAACCACTATTTGAAAGATAAACCTCTGTTTATTGTAGTTTGCTCCTGGGTTGTCTCAAAAAATAGTCACACTGTGTGC
This sequence comes from Coluber constrictor foxii, assembly GCA_038048745.1. Classification (NCBI taxonomy): domain Eukaryota; kingdom Metazoa; phylum Chordata; class Lepidosauria; order Squamata; family Colubridae; genus Coluber; species Coluber constrictor. The sequence goes on along the minus strand of CM075962.1, from coordinate 11,690,082 downwards.
ACTCTGACATCTCCAGAAGTTGTGGGTGCTCCTTCACTGGAGGATTTTAAGAAGAGATTGGACAGCCACTTGTCTGAAATGGTATAGAGCCGTGATAGCGAACTATGGCATACATGTCCAAAGTGGCACACGAAGCCATGTTGCCTGGCATGCACGGCCTTGCCTGTTTGTGTTCCGGATTTCTGGAGCGCATGTGTGCACGACAATCAGCTGTCCTTTACATGTGCAGCAGTACCAAAAACCGGCATGCGCATGCATGCTGGCCAGCTGATTGTTGGGTGCGCATTTATTTTATTTTATTTTATTTTATTTTATCAAATTTATATACCGCCCTACTCCCCGAAGGGACTCAGGGCGGTGAACAGCCAAATAAAATACAGAACATACAAAAGTTAAAAATAGTTAAGATAAATTAAATGATTAGGCTGAAAAATTTAAAATCCAATCATATAAAACCAATCATATAAAACATTTAAAAACCCATTATAAAGGGGAGGTTTAAGCCAGACCAGCCTGATGAAATAGGAACGTTTTTAGGGCGCGGCGGAAGGTACGTAGGTCCTGTATCCTCCTTATCTCAAGGGGGAGCTCCTTCCAGTTAGCCGGTGCCCCCACAGAGAAGGCTCTCCCCCTGGGGGCCGCCAGTCGACACTGTTTGGCTGATGGCACCCTGAGGAGCCCCTCTCTGTGGGAATGGACTGGTCGGTGAGAGGCTACTGGTGGCAGAAGGTGGTCCCGAAGATGAGCGCCAGAACCCGGAAGTTTGGTTTTCCAGAGCGTGATCCCTTCACGGGCGTAGCAGTACCAAAAACCAACCTGCGCATGCACGCTGGCCAGCTGATCATTGGCACGCATGCGCACTAAAACCTGGAAATTTGGCTTTTCTGGAGCACGATCCCTTCACACACGCAGCAGTGCATGAGCGCCAGCCAGCTGATCCTCGGGGGCGCATGCACACTAAAACCCGGAAGTTCAGCTTTTTTGGAGTGCAGCCCTGACGAGCGCATGTGCGCATGATGTTTCCGCGTGACCTTTTTGGCACTCGATGCCAAAAAGTTTCACCATCACTGGTGAGCAGTGGTTTGGAATAGATTTCAAGGTCCCTTCTCTTATTCTGTTAAGTTCAGAACTGAACAATAAACATGTTCTCAAATTATGTGACAAACATCATGCTGGGACTGTGATTTATGACCTTTAGAATGCCGCACAGTGAACAATGGGTTGACGTAATGCCCATAATATTTAATGACTGCCCCCCAAAAGGTTGTAAAATCAGGTTGGTCATATGGGCATCCCTCTTTACAACCGTCAAAAGTTATGACGGTAATGGGCACGCTCCATTACCATCATTATGTCGAGGACTACCTGTATTACACCTGCCAATTTCACTCAGTTCTCTTAAATCAGGAAAAAAAACTCAACCAATGTTGCTTGCCGTGATTTTCAGCAGAAGACAAAAGGCATCTAATTTCCAAATTAAGAAAGTCAGTTTTGGGGGTTGACCTGGCATTGTGCATTCCCCTGTGACAGACGACAAATAAATCCATACCTGCAACCTGCGGTCTGTTGCTATACCTCATTAAATTTCAAGGATAGTGACGTTTTATTTAGGAACAATTGAGTTTGTATTACAGGAACATCGTAAGACATCTGTTTTGTGTTTTTTCCCCCTTTTTTAAAAATGAAATTGGGATTACAAACTCTTGCTACTCAACCTAATCATGACCATATGTGAAGAGACAGATGGATTTCTAGACAGATCCTGAGCTGGTACATCTCTAGTTTTTTGCGATAATGCAAAGCCAGGGCTGCAAAAAGAGATACCAAGTTAGCTAACCGGCAAAAGAGTTGGGGAAGGGTTTGGTCCATAGAGTGCATCCAGCCTCCTTCCTAATTATTTATTTGATTATTTATATCCCACTTTTATTATTTTTGCTAATCGCACAAGGCAACAAATACATCTAATCCGCCGTCCTCCTCCTATTTTCCTCCTCCACAACAACCCTGTGAGGTGAGTTGGGTTGAGAAAGAGGGACTAGCCCAAAGTCACCTAGCCAGCTTTCATTCCTAAAGTGAGATTAGAACTCACCCTCTCCTAGTGATTGGCTAAAGTCATCCAACGAGCTTTCATATCTGGCAGGACTAGAACTCACAATCTCCTGGTGATTGGCCCAAAGTCACGCAGCTGGCTTTCTTGCCTAAGGCGGGACTAGAGCTCACAGTCTCTAGCGATTGGCCCAAAATCACCCAACCAGCTTTCATGTCTAAGGCAGGACTAGATCTTACAGCCTTCTAGTGATTGGCTCAAAGTCACCCAACTAGCTTTCATGTCTAAGGCAGGATGAGAACTCACAGTCTCCTAGTGATTGGCCCAAAGTCACCCAACTGGCTTTCGTGGCTAAGATGGGACTAGAACTCACTGTCTGCTGGCGATTGGCCCAAAGTCACACAGCTGGATTCACGGCTAAGGCAGGACTTGAACTTACCGTTTCCTGCTTTGGAGTCTGGTGCCTTAACCACTAGACCAAAGTGGCTTTCTATTTCTATTTCCCTGGCTTCCTCATTCCTTGTGTAAGGCAGGAAGTGAACTCTTCTGCTTTTATTTGGGAGATGTTTCTCCATATCAGTGGTGAGTTTCAAAATTTTTTACTACTCGTTCTATGGGTGTGGCTTGGTGGGCATGGCAGGGTAAGGATACTGTAAAATCTCCATTCCCTCCCCACTCCAGGGGAAGGATACTGCAAAATCCCCATTTCCTCCCCATTCCAGGGAAAGGATACTGTAAAATCTCCATTCCCTCCCCACTCCAGGGGAAGGATACTGTAAAATCTCCATTCCCTCCCCACTCCAGGGGAAGGATACTGCAAAATTCCCATTTCCTCCCCCACTCCAGGGGAAGGATACTGTAAAATCTCCATTCCCTCCCCACTTGAGGGGAAGGATACTGTAAAATCTCCATTCCCTCCCCACTCCAGGGGAAGGATATTGCAAAATCTTCATTTCCTCCCAATCAGCTGGGACTCGGGAGACAGAGAATAGATGGGGGTGGGGCCAGCCAGAGGTGGTATTTGCCGGTTCTCCGAACTACTCAAAATTTCCGCTACCAGTTCTCCGAAGTATTCAAAATTTCCGCTACCGGTTCTCCAGAACTGGTCAGAACCTGCTGAAACCCACCTCTGCTCCATATGGGAGATGAAGGTTAAACACGGAGAGCACTTTACCCAGTGGTGGGATTCAGCCGGTTCGCACCACTTCGGGAGAACCGGTTGTTAACTTTCTGAGCAGTTTGGCACACTGGCTGTTGGAAGAAATCATTAGGGCAGAGAACTGGTTGTTAAATTACCTGAATCTCACCACTGGATGGATGGATGGATGGATGGATGGATGGATGGATGGATAGATAGATAGATAGATAGATAGATAGATAGATAGATAGATAGATAGATAGAAGGTAGGTAGGTAAGTAGGTAGATAGATAGATGGTAGGTAGGTAGGTAGGTAAGTAGATAGATAGATAAATAGACAGACAGACAGATAGATAGATAGATAGATAGATAGATAGATAGATAAATGGATGATAGGTAGGTAGGTAGGTAGATAGATAGATAGATAGATAGAGTGGTGGGATTCAGCCAGTTCACACCATTTCGGGAGAATCGGTTGTTAACTTTCTGAGCAGTTTGGCCCACTGGTTGTTGGAAAAGAACCGGTTGTTAAATTACCTGAATCCCCCCCACTGACTTTACCTACAAAGTTGCCAAGAATCGGACACAACCGAACAGTTAGAACTACTACTAAACAGTGGTGGGATTCAGCCGGTTCGGGCCGGTTCAGGCGAAATGTTTGTTATATTGCTATCTGGCTCCACCCATTCCCACCCCTTCCAGGAGTCCCCATGTGCCCCGTTTTGTCTCCCAGGTAAGTGCAGGGAGGCCTACTAGGCCCAAAACGCGGTGCGGGGAGTGCGGTGTGACCCCCCCCCATGCACCCCATTTTTGTTCCCAGCGGGTTGCAGGGAAGCCTACTAGGTCCAAAATGGGGTGCGGGGAGTGCGATGTGACACCCCCCCCGCAGCCCATTTTTGCTCCCAGAGGGGGTCCAGGAGACCGAGTACTGCCTGTCACACCCCCTGGCGATGCCTACCATGGCCACATCCACCCAGCCAGTCATTAGGGCAGAGAACCGGTTGTTAAATTATTTGAATCCCACCACTGCTACTAAATGTTAAAAGTAAAAGACTGGGAGAATACGAGATGTGAATCTTGTTCTTAAAATCACTGTATCTGCAACCCACTTTCTGAAGTAAGAAAGAAAGAGGTAAAATTTGACTATGCTTAGGTAGGTTTTCTTAGCAAGGGAATTTTAACCTCAGAGGCCACCTCTTATTTATCCAACAACTTCATATTTCTTCAGGCTAGGGATAATGATGACAAGTTCTTCCAAGCATGATGTCAGATGGGTAATTTGAAAAGAAGGCATTGTTCATCCTTTTCATCTTCGAAACTTTGAAGTATCTGTCAGTTGTTTCAGTTAACATTAAACGCTTAGCCGGGCCCAATGCCAACTTGTGGGGGAACGACACACAAACTTCTCGCAAGTGCTTTTGAAAAGTGTGTAACCTCCCCAGATGGGGAGGAAGGATGTGCCAAGTCATCCCTGGGTAGAAAGTATCAGCTTCCAAAAACAGTCTCCTTTATCTGTGAGGTTGTGTGAAGGATGCACAAGAGGGCTCTCAGCTTTAGCATCTGTGCATCTCGCAAGGGGACAGTAGGTAAATCACAACACACATTTTGTGCCATTTGTACCTGCACCACGAAGCTGCGTACAGGTATTTTGGAGCAGAGCTTGAGTCCTGAAATCACAACACTTTTTTAAAAAAAATAAACATCTCAGTTTTCTGGAGATGTACCCGAGACTGGACAACTTATGGACAATAAGCTTTATATAATTTCCCTTCTCATCAGAAATCTCATTTGAACTTCCCAGTTGCTAAATAGGGGGAGCAATGGCTTGGCAGTTAAAAATGCTGCGCTTATCAGCTGGAAAGGGTTCGAGTCCCGAGCGCTGCATGACGGGGAGAGCTCCCATTCCTTGCTCCAGCACCTGCCCACCTAGTGTAAATAGGTACCACTTCAGGGGAAAAACGACAGCGTTCTGTGCACCTCGGCAGCATCTCCACAACCACACGGATCAGAATTGAGGTGCGTGGCAAACTGGCATGTACTTATGATGGTTGCAACCAGGAGTGGGCTTCAAAAATTTTAGCCAGGGGTTCTCTGCCTGGTTGCTGAGTGGACGTCGCCAGGGTGGGCATGGCCTAGTTGGCCTCCTGCACCATAGTGGGGAGGGGGGGCATTTTTGCCCTAACCCGGGCTCCAGAGGCTTTCCTCGAGGTGACTCCTTAGGTGGCTCAGTGGCTAAGATGCTGATATTGTCAATCAGAAAAGTCGGCGGTACGAATCCTTAGTATAGGTCTCTTGCGTGACCTTTAAGGTTCCTTCCAACTCTGTTATTGTTACTTCGAGTCTCTGGGAGGGTGAAAATGGCCTCCCCAGGCTCTGGAGGACCTTTGGAGGCTGGAAATGGGCCTGAACTTCCGGTAGCCTCCATGCGTGCCTCCCCGAGCCTCCATGCGTGCCCTGCACTGACCTGCATCTAAAACGGGCCATGTGGAGAATCCTGGGTGGGGAGGGGAGGGGTGGGCGGTTCCAGCCAGGAGTGGGATTTGGGGGGGGGGGCTCTTAACTAGAGGTTCTCCCGAACCCCTGTGGACCCCCAGCAGCCCATCCCTGGTAGTAACATCATGCGATCGCCACCTGTGACCCTTCCCAGCAGGCTTCCAACAAGCCAAGTCAAATGGGGGAAGCCGGATTTGTTTAAAGCGTGTTTGAAATTTGTCCTTCTGTAACCCCCACCCCACCCCACCCCCAACACAGCAAATCAAAGCAGAGATTTGGTTTGGAAGCTTTTTCAGGGTGTTGGTGACCACCTTTAAAGCGCTCCACGGCTTAGGACCTGCTTATTTACAAGACCGCCTGCTGCCACCGATAGCCTCCCATCGGCCGGTACGCTTCCACAGAGAGGGCCTCCTCAGGGTGCTGTCGGTCAACTTATGTCGACTGGCGATCTCCAGGGGGAGGGTCTTCTCTGTGGGGGACCCCGCCCTTTGGAGAATAGCCCCCGGATATACGTAGGATCCCTGACCTTCACAGCTTTCGCCGAGCCTTATTATTTCACCAAGCTGGTCTGATGGTATGAAGAATTTTAATGGGTCTTTTAGCTTCGGGTTTTTTAATACTTGGCCATATTTTTAATTAGTTTTAGAATTGTTTTAACTTTTGCATTGATGTTTTTTATATTGGCTGTACACCGCCCTGAGTCCTCCGGGAGAAGGGCGGTATAGAAGTATGATTAAATCTAAACGTAAACCTAGGGGATGGGGAGAGAAAGAGAGGGCTTTTGGTAGCCTAGCTCAGTGGCTAAGAAAATGGAGCTTCCCTTTAAGCGTACTGTTCCTTTTTTATCCCCTGCGGCTGTTAGCACAACACTCGGCATGGAGGCACTTCTGTGTTTGTTTAAGATGTGCCGTGTTTTGCAAGCTGTTAACAAAAGTCAGCAGTTCTCCGAGAATGAGGCTGCACAATATTTTTTTTTTTTTGTGACTCTCGTGCTCTCTAAGCGAAGGAAGACACGTTCAGTAAACTGCCTTCTGTTCTCCTTGTATGCTTGCTGTGAGTGAAAGCTGAGGAGAGCCCTGCCAACGGGCCAATCACCAGGAGACGGTGAGTTCTAGCTTGGCTTAGGCATGAAAGCTTGCTCTGGGGTGATTTTGGGTTAATCATTAGGAGATGGTGAGTTCAAGTCCCACCTTAAGCATGGAAGACACTTGGGTGCAGGAATTCTGTAAGTAATTCTTACATATATATAATAATATAATGTAATGTAATGTAATGTAATGTAATGTAATGTAATGCAATGCAATGCAATACAATACAATACAATACAATACAATACAATACAATACAATACAATACAATACAATACAATACAATATATAATTACAAGTGGGAGACGGCTGGAAGGATCAATTACGATGTCAGCAGTTGGCTGACAAAAGCTTAGTAGAATAAAATTTTAATTATTTTACTTTCGGAGCTCGCAAAATGTCTGTTTTTTGTTTCACAAACTTTACTTTACTTTAATTTACTTTAATTTCATTTCTATACCGCCCTTCTCCTGAAGGACTCAGGGCGGTGTACAGCCAAGGTAAAAACACAAACATACAGACATCGATAAAATTACAATTTAAAACTATTTCACAATTTGGCCCACTAGAATAAAACCCAAAATTAAAATAACAAATTTAAAAATCATTTAACTGTTTAGCCCCGCCAAAGATACTTGGAACTCGTATTTTTAGAATAGTTTGTAATAATATAATACATTATGATATGTAAGTCTGTAAGGGGCGTGCATAAGAGCACCAGCGTGCCGATCGTCCCTGTCCTAATGTTCCCTTTAATTGTATTCATTTTATGTATTCAATCCATGCTTATACTTATATATATTGTCTAATAAGTACTCGACAAATAAATGAAATAAATAAATAAATTGGGTGTGTCTTGTGTAATGAGGAGAAGAATTAGGGGTAACATGGTAGTAGTATTCCACTATCTAAGGGGTTGCCCCAAAGAAGAGGGGGTCAGCCTATTGTGACCTCCTTCTCCAACGCACTTAAAGGCAGGACAAGAAGGGGGGATTGGATTAGAAGTCTTCCAAAATCCTTTCGAACTGTGTTATTCTGTTAAAGCATCTGTAGGCAGGACAAGATGGAAGGATGGAAACTCACCAAGGAGAGAAGCAACTTAGAACTAAGGAGAAATTTCCTGACAGTGAGAACAATTAACCAGTGGAACAACTTGCCTCCAGAAGTTGTGAATGCTCCAACTCTGGAAGTTTTCAAGAAGAGATTGGATAACCATTTGTCTGAAGTGGTGTAGGGTTTCCTGCCTGAGCAGGGGGTTGGACTAGAAGACCTCCAAGGTCCCTTTCCAATTCTGTCATTCTGACTTTGCTCGTTCGAAGGTCGCAAAAGGGGATCACATGATAACATGACATGATCACTGCAATCGTCATAAATACGTACCAGTTGCAAAGCATCCGAATTTTCAGCACATGACCTTGGGGATGCTCCAACTGTCGTGTGAAAAATGGTCACCGAGTGCCGAAACGGGAGCATGCGCATGTACGCGGGGGGAGCGCTGGAACCTGGAAGATCAGCTCCCTGGCGTGCATGCATAGGAACACCGGAAACCGGAAGATCAGTTTCCTGGTGCACGGATGGATGCCAGGGAGCTTCTCTTCCGGTTTCCGGCACTCCCCTATGTGCGAAGACCAGTTGACCAGCGCTGGAACCCAGAAGAGGAATGGGTGATGGCTGGCGTGCCTGGAGTGATGGCTCTGCATGCCACTTCAAGGCACAAGTGCCATAGGTTCGCCATCACGGGTATAAGGACCCCTGCCTGAACTGGGGGCTGGACTAGAAGACCTCCAAGGTCCCTTCCAATTCTGTTATTCTGTTAAAGCACCTGAGGGCAGGACAAGAAGCAACGGGTGGAAACTAATCAAGGAGAGAAGCAACCTAGAACTCAGGAAAAGTTTCCCAACAGTGAGAACAATTCATCAGTTTGCCTCCAGAGGTTTGGGTTTCTTCATCACTGGAAGTTTTCAAGAAGGGATCGGAGAGTTATTTGTCTAGAATGGTATAGGGTCTACAGGTTGACCTTGACTTCCAAGGTTGCTTCCAACCATATTATTATATGATCTAGTCCAGTGGTGAAATCCAGTTTTTTTTTTACTACCAGTTCTGTGGGTGTGGCTTGGTGGGCGTGGCAGGGGAAGGATATTGCAAAATGTCCACTCCTACTCCACTCTGGGCCCAACCAGAGGTGGTATTTGCCGGTTCTCCAAACTACTCCAAATATCCACTACCAGTTTCCGAACTATTCAAAATTTCTGCTATTGGTTCTCCGAATTGCTCAAAATTTCTGCTACAGGTTCTCTGAATTGCTCAAAATATCTGCTACCGGTTCTCCGAACTACTCAAAATTTCCGCTACTGGTTCTCCGAATTGCTCAAAATATCTGCTACCGGTTCTCCGAACTACTCAAATTTTCCACTACTGGTTCTCCTAATTGCTCAAACTTTCCGCTACCGGTTCTCCGAATTGCTCAAAATATCTGCTACCAGTTCTCCGAATTTCTCAAAATTTCCACTACTGGTTCTCTGAATTGCTCAAAATTTCCGCTACCAGTTCTCCCAATTTCTCAAAATTTCCACTACCGGTTCTCCGAACTACTCAAAATTTCCGCTATTGGTTTTCCGAATTGCTCAAAATTTCCACTACTGGTTCTCCGAACTACTCAAAATTTCCGCTACTGGTTCTCCTAATTGCTCAAACTTTCCGCTACCGGTTCTCCGAATTGCTCAAAATATCTGCTACCAGTTCTCCGAATTTCTCAAAATTTCCACTACTGGTTCTCTGAATTGCTCAAAATATCTGCTACCAGTTCTCCAAATTTCTCAAAATTTCCGCTACCAGAATACTACAGGATTTGGCACAAGTGATATAAGTGGTTGGAGGGAAGGAAAAATGAAGAAGAAAATTAGGAGGGAAAGATGGAAATGTTAAAAAAGATAGAAAGGATATGGTAAAGTATAAAAAATAGGAAATAGATATAAATGAGAGAAATATATTGTATATATAGTAATTAAAATGTCAGGGACAAGTAGTAAATCAGAATAATACAAAGAGAAAGAAGGGGAAATTGTGAATAACAAAGAAGATCACCACGCAATAGTTGTAAAGAGAGTGCGTTTATAAATGTTGTATATCTTGTATTGTTATATTGTGTAATCATCATCATCATCATCATCATCACTACTGGTTCTCCGAACTGTTCAAAACTTCCGCTACCAGTTCTCCAGAACCTGCCAGAACCTGCTTTATTTCACCCCTGATCTAGTCCTGGATCATTAACCCTAGACAACAGAGAAGACTTGTTCTGTCCCTGATGTGATTTCACAAGCTTTGCTGAAGTACTTAAGTGAAGTCATTTTTAAACAGGAAATTGACAGCTTTATCCCACGAAGCTTTCCTCCTCCTTCCCCTTCTTCTTGATAGGTGTCAGTAGATCTTGAAGGGTGCGGAGGTGGAAACTTGTCTCTCAGAGGGATTTTAAAATCAACGTATTGACATTCTCTAAAGCAACATGTCTGGTGATGGCTTGGTGCCCGACTTCGCTTCTGGCTTTGTGAGGATACAAAATTATGTTGTGACGCTTCGTAACATTACTTAATTTTTCTTGGTGGGCTGTGTGGGTATTAAGCTTTGAATGCTTCAAAAACAGGGCATTCAATATCAAAGGAGCCCTAGGAAGGAGCAGATATTTTAACTCAAATGTCTGGAGCGGTGTATCTCAACGTTAGCCACTTCAAGATGTATGGACTTCAATTCCCAAAATTCCCCAGCCAGCATGAGGAGTTGCCAAGGTTGAGAAACATGGATCTGAAGCAGTGGTGAAATCCAAATGTTTCTAACCACTGGTTCTGTGGGCGTGGCAGGGGAAGGATATTGCAAGATCTCCATTCCCACCCCACTCTGGGGCCAGCCAGAGGTGGTATTTGCCCATTCTCCGAACTACTCAAAATTTCTGCTACCGGTTCTCTGAACTGCTCAAAATTTCCGCTACCGGTTCTCCGAACTACTTAAAATTCCTGCTACTGGTTCTCCAGAACCTGTCAGAACCTGCTGGATTTCACCCCTGATCTGAAGGCTTGTTTGACTTAAGGACTCTATTTCCAATATGTCTTTCAAGAACATTTAAGATCCTGTCCCAGAACCAGTTTGGTGACATCATATCGTCACCGCTACCAGTTCGGGAGAATTGGGCCGAACCGGGAGGAACCCACCACTGCCTATGACTATCATTAAGTGTTCTACTTTATGATTCTTGATGAACGTATCTTTTCTTTTTATGTACACCGAGCGTATGCACCAATTCCTTGTGTATCCAATCATACTTGGCCAAGAAAGAATTCTATTCTATTCTATTCTATTCTATTCTATTCTATTCTATTCTATTCTATTCTATTCTATTCTATTCTACTCTACTCTACTCTACTCTACTCTACTCTACTCTACTCTACTCTATTCCCTCTTCATTCTATTCTATTCTATTCTATTCTATTCTATTCTATTCTATTCTATTCTATTCTATTCTATTCTATTCTATTCTATTCTATTCTATTCTATTCTATTCTATTCTATTCTACTCTACTCTACTCTACTCTACTCTACTCTACTCTATTCCCTCTTCATTCTATTCTATTCTATTCTATTCTATTCTATTCTATTCTATTCTATTCTATTCTATTCTATTCTATTCTATTCTATTCTATTTTACTCTACTCTACTCTACTCTACTCTACTCTACTTTACTCTACTCTACTCTACTCTACTCTACTCTATTCCCTCTTCATTCTATTCTATTCTATTCTATTCTGTTCTGTTCTGTTCTGTTCTGTTCTGTTCTATTCTATTCTATTCTATTCTATTCTATTCTATTCTATTCTATTCTATTCTATTCTATTCTATTCTATTCTATTCTTTGAAGACATTTCGCTTCTCATCCAAGAAGCTTCTTCAGCTCTGACAGGACATTTGTTCACAAGGAATATAAATCCTTCCATTCCCCACTGATCACAGGACCCCGGTGACACGTCATAAATATGAGTCAATTGCCAAGAACCTGAATTGTGATCACATGACCATGGGGATGCTGCAACGGTCGTTAAGTGTGAAAAATAGTCATAAGTCACTTTTTAAAGTATTGTAACGGTCGCTAAATGAAGTATGGTAAGTTGAGGATGACCTGTGTATAACACGCAGCAATTTTGGGGACAAATGGCTAGCTCAACGGCTTGGCTGTACATTTTTCTATAGTATCCTTTCAGGCATTATTTTGTTCTTTTTTTTTGTGAGAGTAACTGAGAACACTCCAGTGATTTGGCAAGCGGGGCAGTGAATATAAATTTGGAGCATATCTTTGCAACTAAAAGACATAAATATTACAGAATTCCTAAAGGCTAGAAACAGAACTGAACGGATCCTGCCTTGATCGACTTGTAATAAACATATCCTGTTTTCATTTCATGAGGTTAAGGTTTCAGAACTTCCACTAGTAACCAAGGATTAATTAATCTTGCTGTTGCTGAATGCTGAATCTTTCTCCAATATGTATGTATGTATGTATGTATGTATGTATGTATGTATGTATGTATGTATGTATGTGTGTGTGTGTGTATGTATGTATGTATGTGTGTATGTATGTATGTATGTAAAAAGTTAAAATCTCTGGTGTTTTCCCGTGTCATTTAAACGTTAGTTAAAATGTTTAAAATCTTAAAATCCTGGCTAAAATCCCAGCTCAAAATCCTCTACTAACAAAACATTTTCTAAGGTCTTTTAAAACTTTGCCTAAATCCTAACCAATACTTTAAAGGTTTTTTTGCAATGTTTCGACAAGCTCTCTAACTTATCATCATTGGGCCTCTACTTTCAGTTTAGAAGCTTGCATATATATATATATATGCAAGTCTTGCCGTATTCGGGTTTTTTTCCCATATAAGATTGAGAGTATCTTGGCAACGTTTCGACGAGGTCGCATTTGTCATCTTCAGGCTGGTGCCTTCGGCTTTGTGCTTTGTTCCTGGAAGCACGAAGTCGAAGACACCAGCCTGAAGATGACAAATGAGACTTCGTCGAAACGTCGCCAAGACACTTCCAATTTTACGCGGGAGAAGACCCGAATAACCAAAGACCTACATACAAACACCTGCGAAAACCTCAGAAAATATATATATACATACATACATACATACATACATACAATGCCTGCCACTGGAGAAGGAACATTCAAACATATGGATATTGATTGCCTGACTGAGTTTCTGACAATTTTATAATTGGTCTGTCTGAGATGCTTTAATTCAGACACCTGCAACAATTTATAAAAATAATAAAGGCAGGATCAAAAAAACCCCAAAACCTTGAGATTGTAACCCCCAGGCAGTCCTCAATTTACGACCACAATTCAGTCCAAGGTTTCTGTTGCTAAGTGAGAGAGCTATTAAGTGAGTTTTGCCTCGTTTTATGACCTTTGTGCCACGGTAGTTAGCGAATTGTTGCAGTTATTAAAAGTGAATCACAAGGTCGTTAAATGAATCCAAATCTCCCCCCACTGATGTTGCTTGTTGGAAGCCTGCTGGGGAGGTTACAAATGGTAATCACATGATCCCAGGACATTGCAACTGTCTTCAAGACATGCCAGTTTCTCAGTGCCCGAAATTTGATCATGTGACCATGGGGAAGCTGCAATGGTCGTAAGTGTGAAAAGCCAGTCATAAGTCTCACATTTTTCACTGCCGTTATAACTTTGAATGCTCTCTAAATGAACGGTTGTAAGTTGAGGACTACCTGTAGCAATCAATAGGATTCTTCCGGTTGTAACATTCTATGTGATCAACTTCTTTTAATGACCCCATAATCCCTTGCGGGATGGAGTCAACTGGGCAACTGAATGGAGCTGAGTGTTTACTGGCCGGATGCCTTTCCTGTTATCAATGCTGAGATTTGTATTCTCATTGCACTCAGAGAGAGAAATATCTGCCTCTACCTAGGATCGAACTCACAGCCTCCTGATTGTAAGGCCAGAGCTCCACCTCTAGGCCAACGCATCACTCCTAGTATTCTATGTGATGCTCCATTCCTATTTTGGTTCTGACAAGCAAAGTCAGTGGGGATGCTAGAGTCGCTTAATCTAGCATAGATTTATTTATTTTTTATTTATTATTATATTTAGCTTATATGCCGCCCTATCTCCAATGGACTCAGGGTACTCACAACAATAAAATCCACAAAGCCATAGTACAGAGTTAAAATCTAGTTAAACCAACTAAAATTTAAAAACCCATAAAACCCCCATCAGTCCAGGTCGGGGAACTTGAATAACCAAGTTTTTAATTCTTGGCGGAAGATGCGAAGATCAGGAGCCCACCGGAGCTCCAAGGGGAGTTGATTCCAGATGCTAGATTCACTTAATCATACCGTGTTACTAACTTAGCAAATGAAGTGATTTGCTTAACAGCGGTGGCAAGAAAGATTGTAAGCTGTCTTGTTTAGCGACAGGGCTCTATTGTGGTTGTAAGTCGAGAATTACCTCTGCATAATTAATTATTATCTTTGAATCCCTCGCCGAAGGTGAAATATAATTAAACATGACTGCTCTTAACCTTTGCACTGGTTCTGGAAAAGCTTAGCTTCCAAAGAAGATCTGTATCACAGATGGATATACTTCATGAAGCTGGTTTAATTCCTATTACAGGTGGTCCTTGACTTACGGCAGCTCGTTTAGTGACCATTTGAAGTTACAACGGCATTGAAAAAAGCGACATGATTGTTTTTCACACTTACAATTCTTGCAACATCCCCGTGATCATGTGATCAAAATTCAAATGCTCGACAACTGACTCGTATTTATGACGGTCGCAGTGTCCTGGGGTCATGTGATCACTTTTGGCGGCTTTCTAACGAAGCAAAGTCAACGGGGAAGTCAGATTCCCTTAACAACTGTGTGACCCAGTTAACAACTGCAGTGATTCCCTTAAGAATTGTAGCAAGAAAGGTCGTAAAATGGGGGGAACTCACTTAACAACTGTCTCACTTAGCAACGGAAATGTTGGGCACAATTTTGGTCATAAACCGAGGGCTTACCTGTATTTGCCTTGCAGGAGATTTGAAAGTGTGCCTATCTGAACTGTGGCTAAGGACACCTTGCCTAGCTTGCAAAATTCTACATTTTGGAATTAAAGTATTAAGAGTTAAACTATTCTGCATCATTTGGTCATCTGGATTTTTGCAATCAGATGTGTTGAACCAGTGGTGAAATGTAAAATGTGTTACTACTGGTTCTGTGGGTGTGGCTTGGTGGGGGGGGGGAGTTAGAGCCTGGATAGCTCAGCAGACTAATGCATTGTAATTTAACTCCAGCTGTCTGCAATTAGCAAGTTCGAAACTCACCAGGCTCAAGGTTGACTCAGCCTTCCATTCTTTCGAGGTTGGTAAAATGAGGACCCGGATTGTGGGGGCAATAAGCTGACTTTGTATAAAAAGAACACCGCTTGGGGGGGCGGGGCAAAAGCCCTACTAAGCAGGTATACACAAAAGTATGAAGGCTATTGCTTAATGCATTGTAAGCCGCCCTGAGTCTCCGGAGAAAGGTGGCATATTTTTTTTTTAAAATTTGATTTAAATAAATCAATTTTTTTTTAAAAAAAGTGACTAAGTGGGCGTGGCCATCTTTTTTTAAAAAAAAAAATAAAACCATTTTTTCTACAACCTCTTTGGTCAAAGTGGTTGTAGAAAGAATGCTTTTAAAAGCCTCTGACGATCCCAGCTAAGCCGCACAATCATTTTTACCTTTAAAAGCATTTTTTCGGCCAAAGAAGTTGTAGAAAAAATGCTTTTAAAAATTTAAAAAAAAGTCTCTGATGGTCGCGCAGCTCAGCTGGGCATGGGAGGGGGGGCATGGATTTTTGCTACCAGTTCTCCGAGCCACCCGCCGCCATCGCTACTGGATCGGGTGATCCGGTCCAAACCTGGGAGCATTTCACTCCTGGTGTAAACCTAGTTTTGACCGAGCTTATAAGAGGATGGAAAGAATAGGGATGGAAACTACAGAGTGGGGGGGATTAATATACACATTCTTATATAATAAGGAGAAGCAATAATAAGAGGGGAAATAAGAATTTGAATGACGGTATTACTAAGTATACTTAAACAATATGGCGACTGGCATAAAAATATTATACTGAACTGTTGATTAAATAAATAATGAAAGATTATAATTCAGTATGAATATGTGTATCAGAGGTGGGTTCTACTTATTTTTACTACTGGTTTGCAACGGGAAGCTTCTGAGCATGCGTCAATCGCCAATGACAACATCCGGGGTGGTGGGTGGGGCCTCCTGCCAGTTTTACTACCGGTTCTTGCAAACCGATCCGAATCGGGGGCAACCCACCATTGATGTTTATGTTTGCTAAATGTAACAAATATGATTAAAATATTTTATTTGTATTAAAATGTATGACGTGCAGAATATGGTGATTGACATAAAAATAACATATTTGAAATACTGAATAACTATTGAAGGATTATTAGTTGAACAAGCAAATAATGGAAGATTTTAATTTAGCATAAATGTTTGTATTATTATTAGAATTATATAAGCTTGCTAAATGTAATAAATACGATTAATAATATTCTATTTGTATTAAAAGATACGTCACTTAGAATAAGGTGATTGGCATAAAATGGCACATTGAAATATTGAATTACTAAACAATGAAAGATTATAATTTTAAAAAAATATGTATATTATTACTAGAATTATATAAGCTTGTTAAATGAAACAAATATGATTAATGCTATTTTATTTGTATCAAAATGTATGACACTCAGGTGTCACACTTCATTCATTGACATGTTTGTAAAAAATAAAAAAAAATTAAAAACTTGAAAAGATAAGAGGATGTAAAGCTATAAATGACACAGTGTCCTAAAGGCGGAAAATTACTCGAACATTCAAAAAGCTTCCGTTGTATTCTAAGTTATTCTAATTTTGTTCTCCGCATTACAGATTGCCCTTCTATTTTTATTTTAATCTGCCCACGCATCCTTTTGCTTGCATTCTAGGAACAACTTCACGGAAAGCTCAGAATAATGCTTAATAAATCACAGTTTGTTGTAACTGTTTGCAAGCTCTTTCAATCAATTATCAATTACAGAAACAACTTGTGCATGCTAAAAAAAAACGTGGCCTCAAAATAGACGGGGTGTTCAGGTATATTTTCAAAGATGAAAGATAAAGTTGCAGAGAGTGAATCTAGACCGTTAAAAATATGAAAAACAATGTTTTACACAACAACCTTAATTCACTTTCTGAGTTCCCAAAATACCCTGAAAATTTAATTTTTTTAGACCTTGCTGTAATAGAACTTGCTGTTCAGTGGATCAAATTTAGTTGTGATTTCTACCAATTTCATAATAACAATGTACATGATGATGCATTTATATAAATGATGCAAATGATGCAAATGATACGGTTTGCATCCCTCTATGTCCTTTGCATACTTTCATCCTTTAGCAAAAAAAAAAAAAAAAAAAGCTACAATGATGTATTCTTTGATTTATTGATTTAGGGAGATAATAGCCCGTTTGTGTCCAATTTGTCCATTAAAATGAAGTTTTGCTGTAGCCTGAACTCTAAAGGAATCAAACGGACTTTGTTTGGCCATGGGACACCATGTTAAGCACCAAAATCTCATAAAAGTTAGTATTGTGGACTATATCATAATCGTTTATGTTAGGATATTTAAATTTGGTTACTGGAACAGTAAAGTGTATAACGGACCAGAACAGAAATCATAGTTGATTGGTCGGAGAGTGCGATCTCCTGCATTATAATTGGTTGCTGGGTGTTAAGGGGGTGTTTCCCTTTTTTCCCGCCTTTTTTTCTCCTGTGTGCTCTGTATGCTTTTTGATTTACCTCATGATCATGTAGTGATACACCTAAGTACAGGGGTGAAATGCTACTGGTTCCAACCGGTTCGGCAGAACTGGTAGCGGCAGCAGATGGTTCGGAGAACTGGTAGCGGTGGCAGCGCGAGGCTCCACCCAGCTGCCCAGTCATAGTTACTTCCTGGTTTTAACCAGGAAGTAACCTTTTTTTACCCTCTGCGCATCACGCAGAAGGCTTTGCGCAGGCACAGAGGGTCCAAAATCCCACATAATGCATGCAGAGCGTGCAGTTCCGAACCGGTAGGGAAGGTAAATAGATTTCACTCCTTCCTAAGTATCTTATCTGCTCTAAATATAAATGTAAAACATATTTATTTATATAAAAACGACAAGTTCGTGTCAGGGTCTCTGACTTCATTTATCTCCTCACAGCCTAACTAGACTTTTGCAAAGTCCTGTATTCCTTTAGCGACCGTTCAATGTTGCAATGACACTGAGAAAAGCGACTTGTGTTATGACCGTGGCAGCATCTCCAGGGCCACCTGATCAAGATTCTGATATTTGGCAACTGGCATGTATTTACAAAAATTGCTGTGTCGTGCTGTGTCGTGTGATCGGCATTTGCAATCCTCCCAGATGACTTCCGACAAATGAACACAATCGGAGAAGCCAAATTCAGAACACAACAGAAGTTCGTCGGAGTTGGAAGGGACCTTGGAGGTCTTCTAGTCCAGCCCCCTGCTCTAGCAGAAGACTATATACCATTTCAGACAATGGCTTTCCAGTATCTTCTTAAGAACCTTCAGTGATGGAGCAAGCACATCCTCTGAAAGCAAGCTATTCTACTGGTTTATTGTCCTCACTGTCAGGAAATTTCTCCTTAATTCCAGGTTGTTTCTCTCCTTGGTTAGTTTCCATCCGTTTCTTCTTGTCTTCCTTTCTGGTGCTTTCACTTAATGACCATATGATACTCTTAACAACTGCAGTGAAACAATGGCTGGAAACTAATCAAGGAGAGAAGCAACCTGGAACTAAGGAGAAACCAGACGTTGTGGGAGCTTCATCGCTGGAGGTTTTTATGAAGAGACTGGACAGTCACAGGTCTGAAATGGTATAAGGTCTCCTACTTGAGAAGGGGGATGGACTAGAAGACCTTCAAGGACCCTTCCAACTCTGTTATGGTTTAAAATGCAGCCATTAGCTGGCACACATCTCCAAGATTGGTGTCGTATGCTCTGTTCTGGCTAGCCCTAGTTTCCTGTGTACAATTTAAAGTACTGGTTTTTGAACTCCAAAGTCCTCCAAGTTTTTCTTTCTTTCTTTCTTTCTTTCTTTCTTTCTTTCTTTCTTTCTTTCTTTCTTTCTTTCTTTCTTTCTTTCTTTCTTTCTTTCTTTCTTTCTTTTCCTTCCTTCCTTCCTTCCTTCCTTCCTTCCTTCCTTCCTTCCTTCCTTCCTTCCTTCCTTCCTTCCTTCCTTCTTCTTTCTTTCTTTCTTTCTTTCTTTCTTTCTTTCTTTCTTTCTTTCTTTCTTTTTTCTCTCTTTCCTCCCTTCCTTCTTTCTTTCTCTTTTCTTTCTTTCTCTTTTCTTTCTTTCTCTCTCTCTCCTTCCTTCCTCTTTCTTTTCTCTCTCTCTCTCTCTCTCTTTCTCTTTCTTTCTCTCTCCTTCCTTCCTTCCTTCCTTCCCTCTTTCTTTCTTTCTTTCTTTCTTTCTTTCTCTTTCATTCATTCTTTCTTTTTTCTTTCTCTCTTTCTCCTTCCTTCCTTCTTTCCTTCCTTCCTTCCTTCTTTCCTTCCTTCTTTCTCTTTCTTTCTTTCTTTTTTCTTTCTTTCTCTTTCTTTCTCTCTCTCTCTCTCTCTCCCTCCCTCCTTCCCTCCCTCTCTCTCTCTCTCTCTCTCTTTTTCTTTCCTTCCTGGTTTGTTTATTTATTGTTTAATTTCTATGCAAGCCCAACTTGCCGAGGTTACACTAGGCAGCTTTATTTGAAAACCTCAAATGTCAAATTCATCATGAGATCATGGATTAATAAGTAGATTTCTGAATGAGTGGAAACGAATCAAGGAGAGAAGCAACCTAGGAAATAAAGGAGAAATTTCCTGAGAGAGAGAACAATTTAACCAGTGGAACAACTTGCCTCCAGAAGTTGTAAATGCTCCAACACTGGAAGTTTTTAAGTAGAGATTGGACAACCATTTGCCTGAAACGGTATATCTGGTTTCCTGCCTAAGCAGGGGGCTGGATTAGAAGACCTCTAAGGTCCCTTCCAACTCTGTTATTTTACTGTTCTGAATATTAAATATAAATATTGGAAAAGAATCCATTCAATTCTGTTCCCTCTCACATCGTTATTAAATGTTTGCTTTTTTTGGAAGCGGAAGGTAACCAAAATATGCGTTCAAGGGAGAGCTAACAATTTGTTTTGATTACAACATTTAATTATTAACAAGAGAAAGATGCAATCTTTTGAAATGCCTGAAACACATATCCTCGTATGAAAATAATTGTAGTAACAAGAGTGGGGGGAGGGGGGAGAGGGATATGGAGAGATTGGACTGAGCTTGAAAAACCTCATAATATGCTGTGGCTCGTAAAATAAGAAACCCATTTGTCTGAAAAGCTAAATAAGGCAGAGAGGCATTCATGACTTTTTTAAATAAGGAAATGATTGCTGGGATGCAGCTTATTTATCTTTTCAGCAGTAATCTTCAGACTGTGGGGCGCACTGATGATGTTAGTTGAGTAAGGAAACCTCTGCAAGAAAACAATCAAACTCTCAGACAGCACCAAAGACCATAGTCCTCTTCCTCTCCCTCCTCCTCCTCTTCCTCCTCCTCCTCCTTCCTTCCTTCTATCACTGATGCTGTTACCTAGTTGGGTAATGAAATGTCTCCAAGAAAACCCCGACCTCCTTTCCTTCCGTCGCGAACCGAAGACGTGGCTCTTCCACCGAATAAACGGATCCGTCAGGGGTTTACACTGTTATAATTTTAATTTGTTTTTAATTGGGTTGTTGCTTTTAATTTTATTGTGATTTGTATTATAAATTGTCGTTTCTGTAAGCCGCCCTGAGTCCCTCGGGAGAACGGCGGCATAGAAATCGCAATAATAAATAAATAAATAAAAATAAATAAATAAAACCACGAAGTTCAGACAACGCCAAGAACCCCACAGTTCAACCCTGAGCTACAAATATTCTCTTCTATCGGTACTAAGGGATGTGTTCCCATTTTTTCCAGTTACCTTCAGTTGTCTCTCTCTCTTTCCACCCACACACAAATACTAAAGCCATTCCTTCTTTTTAATAACTTACTTTAGCAATTCCTGTTGCTGTACGCCTAGGCCTTCAAAACACTATCTGTGTTTATTGGTCCTTTCCGTGAAAACACGACGACCTATAATCAATTAATTGGTAGTTGGAAGCGGAAGGTTGATCTAGAGCGTTCCTTGGGTTGAACCAGCAACATATTTTACTTATTCTTATTCCTTCCCTCCTTCAAATCGGATGATGACAGCTTTCCATTGGGCAGGTCAAATAATAATAATAATAAGAAGAAAGGAAGGCCCATCAATCAAGGCGTTTTCTCGCTCACACCTAGAATTAGTTGCCAAGTGTTTCTGTGGAAATGTTCAGCCTCAAGAACCTATCATGAAGTATTTCCACATCGCAATCAAAACTTCGAAGTGACAAGATACATTAGCGGCAGTATAATTTTAGGTCTTATGTTAATATGTCATTGCCTTGGAAACAAGAGATTTGCCAGTTGCCTTCCTCTTTTTTATGCGCTGTCATTTTTTTTGCTCACAGTTCTACTTCTTGGATAACCATAGTAGTCCTCCCCGACTTGTAACCGTTCATTTAGTGACCGTTTGAAGTTACATCGGTGCAGAAAAAGTTGATTTATGACGCTGTTTTTCACACTTATACGACCATAGCAGCATCCCCTGTGGGCATGTGATCAAAATCCGGACGCTTGGCAACCGGCTCATATTTATGACGGTGGCTCACGCGATCCTCCTTTTGCGACCTTCTGAAAAAGCAAAGTCAATGAGGAAAGCCAGATTCATTTAACGACCGCGTTCCTAACTTTTAACAACTGCAGGGGTTCCCTTAACAGCCGCGGCAAGAAAATGGAGCACAACTCGTTTAATAAATGTCTCTCGCTTTGCCACAGAAATGTTGGGCTCAATTGTGGTCGTAAATCAAGGACCTAGAGCCGAAGTGGCGCACTGGTTGGAGTGCAGAACTGCAGGCTACTTCAGCTGACTGCTAGCTGCAGTTCGGCAGTTTGAATCTCACCGGCTCAAAGTTGACTAAGCCGTCCATCCTTCCGAGGAGGGTAAAATGAGGACCCAGATTGTTGGGGGACAATAGGCTGAGTCTGTAAACCGCTTAGAGAGGATTATAAAAGCACTGTGAAGGGCTATATAAGTCTAAGTACTATTGCCCTTCCTTCCTTCCTTCCTTCCTTCCTTCCTTCCTTCCTTCCTTCCTTCCTTCCTTCCTTCCTTCCTTCCTTCCTTCCTTCCTTCCTTCCTTCCTTCCCACTGTTAGAATGCAGTATTGCAGACTAACTCTGCCCACTGCCAGGAGTTCAATCCTGACCGGCTGTAGGTTGATTCAGCCTTCCATCCTTCTGAGGTGGGTAAAATGAGAACCCAGATTGTTGGGAGCAAGAGGCTGACTCTGTAAAACTGCTTAGAGAAGGCTGTAAATGCACTACAAAGTGGTATATAAGTCTAAGTGCTATTGCTATTGCTAGGTACTTGGACTAGGTGAAGATTTCTGATTTAACAACTGTTGGAAGGGAAACCTTCAAACGTTCTTGATCTTTCATTGTTCTTGTAAGAATAAAATCAATCAGACATGATCCCTCAGAAATCCAGTTCAGTGGATGGGGATTCATTCATGTCTAGGAGCACAAAGCCGAGAACACCAGCCTGAAGATGACGAATGAGACTTCGTCGAAACATCGCCAAGATACTTCCAATTTTACAGGGGAGAAAACCCGAATAACCAAAGACCTACATACAAACACCCGCGAAAACCTCAGAATATATATATATATGTATGTATGTATGTATGTATGTATGTATGTATGTATGTATGTATGTATCAACATCTCATTCCCATGCTTTTCAGTGATTCTTTTCACACATTCAGCTTCAAATACAGGTAGTCCTCGACTTAGGACCATACGTGAGCCCAACATTTCCATTGCTGGGTGAGGTTATTAAGTGAGTTTTGCCCCATTCTATGACCTTTCTTGCCACAAATTATCAAGTGAATCACTGCAGTTGTTAAGTTAGTCACATGGTTGTTAAGTGAATCTGAATAGAACAGAACAGAACAGAACAGAACAGAATCAGAGCAGAAAGAAGGGGAAGGGAATAGGAATAGGAATAGAACAGAATGGAATAGAACAGAATGGAATGGAATGGAATGGAAACAGGAATAGAATAGAATAGAATAGAATAGAATAGAATAGAATAGAATAGAATAGAATAGAATAGAATCAGAGCAGAAAGAAGAAGGAGAAGGGAATAGGAATAGGAATAGAACAGAATGGAATGGAAACAGGAATAGAATGGAATGGAATGGAATGGAATGGAATAGAATAGAATAGAATAGAATAGAATAGAATAGAATAGAATAGAATAGAATAGAATAGAAGAGTTGGAAGGGACCTTTGGAGGTCTTCTAGTCCAACCCCCTGCTCAGGCAGGAAACCCTATACTAACAATGGCTAACCTTTTTGCCATCACATATGTACCAGGATTGGGTGGGGGGGTCATGCACGCATGTGCCCACACCCACAATTCTATGCGCCCTGCCCCCACGCATGCACGCACGACCCCCCCCTGCTCCCCCTGCGCCTGGCACGCAATGGCCCGGTAGGCCTGTTTTTCTCTCTCACCTGGCTCCAGAGCCTTTGTAGGAGTCTGGGGAGGGTGAAAACAGCCTTCCCCACCCCTCCAGAAGTCCTCCGGAGGCCGAAAATGGTCCGTTTGCCAATTTCCAGTCCCACCAATGCCGTAAAGGTCGCCATAAGTGTGAAAACATAATCGGCAATCTTTTTTCAGTGCCATTTTAACTTTGAACAGTGGCAAAACCCACGGCCGTACGTCGAGGACTACCTATAAAAAGAGCCTGTGTAGCGTAGGGGGCTAATGCCTCCTACTAAAGGCAGCAATTAACACCAGCTGCCTGTAATTTCTCTGAGTTCAATCCTAGCCAGGCTCAAGGTCGACTCAGCCTTCCATCCTTTCTAAGGTGGGTAAATTGAGGACCCAGTTTGTGGGGGCAATAAGCTGACTTTGTATAAATATACAAAAGTATGAAGGCTATTGCTTAACGCATTGTAAGCCGCCCTGAGTCTCCGGAGAAGGGCGGCATATAAATCAAATAAATAAAATAAATAATAAAATAATAAAATAAAAGGACATCTTGGTGAGCAAAAAACCCACCAAATTTCCCAGCCTGTGCCAACAGATAAAGAACATGTTTGTAATGAGATCATTGTTGCAGTTAACAGCTGGCTGATAGCAGGATTTTCACCCAGGAAAGGTCTGCTTCAAAGACAATGGAATAAAGATATATTTTTTTTTCCTCCTTTCACATTAGAAGGAAATTTTTCATTTTCCTTGCCGTGCACGTATCCCTTCTGCTCAGCAGCTGCAAGCGGTCCAGACAATGATATCTATTCCCTTTGCTGTTCCTTGCCGTCTCTGTTTACAAAGTTTTGCGATACAAAAAGAAAATACATTTACATACGAAATAAGGGTGTGTTTCTATGCTGTTTGAAAGCAGGAAAAAATAAAAGCCCAAATGCTTCAGGAATAGGTAAAGATGTATGAGGGCTACAACTAGCTGTTGACCTCCAAACCAGGGGTGAAATGCTCCCGGTTCGGACCGGATCACCCGATCCGGTAGTGATGGCGGTGGGTGGTTCGAAGAACCGGTAGCAAAAATCCCTGTGCCCCCCACCCCAATGCCCAGCTGAGCCGGGCGATCATCAGAGGCTTTCTTAAAAAACTTTTAAAAGCATTTTTTCTACAACCTCTTCCGATGAAAAAATGCTTTCAAAAGTTAAAAAAAAAAAGCCTCTGATGATCATCCGGCTCAGCTGGGATCCTCAGAGGCTTTTCAAAGCATTTTTTTCCTGCAACCTCTTGGCCGAAGAGGTGGTAAAAAAAATGCTTTGAAAAGTCTCTGGCGATCCCAGCTGAGTTCCTTGATCGGCAGAGAGGCTTTTCAAAGCATTAGAAAAAATGCTTTGAAAAGTTAAAAAAAAAAGTTGACTACACCAACCCAGTCACATTACCCCCCCCCCAAGCCACACCCACAGAACTGGTAGTAATAGATTTTTACATTTCACCCCAGCTACAAACAATTCATTTGGTAATCATTAAAAGTTACAATGGTATTGAGATGGAGCTCTGGCCTCAAAATCAGGAGGCTGTGAGTTTGATCCTAAGTAGAGGCAGATATTTCTCTTTCTGGGCACACTGAGAATATATTTGCTGAACAAAACTCCGCATTGGTGACAGGAAAGGCATCTGGCCAGTAAACACTCAGCTCCATTCAGTTGCCCAGACTCAAATGAACCAGTAACGATGGCGGTGGGTGGTTCGGAGAACCGGTAAATTTTTTTCCTACCAGTTCTGTGGGCATGGCTTGGTGAGTGTGACAGGAGAAGGATACTGTAAAATCTCCATTTCTACCGCACTCCAGGTGAAAGATACTGTAAATTTCCATTCCGTCCCCAATCCAGGGGAAGGTTACTGCAAAATCCCCATTTCCTCCTGATCAGCTGGGACTCGGGAGGCAGAGAATAGATGGGGGTGGGGCCAGTCCAAATTTTTACTACCGGTTCTCCGAACTACTCAAAATTTCCGCTACCGGTTTTCCAGAACTGGTCAGAATCTGCTGAAACCCACCTCTGATGCGTACGACATCAAACAACACAGCAATTTGCTCGCGAGCGGTGTCAAAAACACAGTGATATAGGATGGGATTGCACCTGGGCAGGTGTCACAACTACAGGTTCGCCAGAATTAGTCCGAACTGGCTGAATCCCTGTTACTAACATTTCTCATTGTCTTGACTCTATCTAGCTTAACTGAGAGATTTTGAAACAATTTGTTTAGGATGTGCAATATATTTTTGGAAGTGTTTGCTGCGGGCAAACTTTGTTTTTAACAGTCTTTTTGCCCTCATATTTCTGAGTTACCAACCGTATCTCGAAATGCTGGTAGAAATTTAGGCTATGCAAATAGGGAAAGCTTAGATTAAAAATAAGAGCAAATCTCTTCTCGGTTCATACTTCTTAGTACTGTAGCCATGTTTAAAATCCCAGAACAATGAGTGATTTCTACTTAGTTTGCATTTTAAAGCTTTTCTTCAAGAAAAGAAATCGTGGCGGAATTCTTGTTTGATGTTGCAGAAGAAACAGCTCCTGCCCTTATTTTACTATATGGCTATGACAAAGTTCAGTGGGATGCAGTCAATGACCCAATATTACTTGTCGGTTGGGTTCACACAACTTCTTTTACCCTAAGTCTAAGAGAACAAAAGAGAACAAAATTCTCAAGAGAGAACAAAATTCTCTCTTCGCTCTATACATAATATATACAGGTAGTTCTCGACGGATGACAACCCATTTCCTAAGCGAGGCAATTGTTAAGTGAGTTTTGCCTCCATTTTATGACCTTTCTTGCCACCGTTGTTAAGTGAATCGCTGCAACTGCTAAGTTAGTAACAGGGTTATGAAGTCAATCTCCCTTCCCCTTTGACTTAGCTTGTCGGAAGATCCCGGGACGCTGCAGCCATCATAAATATGAATCGGTTGCCAAGCATTTGAATTTGGATCACCTGATCATGGAGACGCTGCAGTGGTTGTAAGTGTGGAAAACGGTCATAAGTCACTTTTTTCCCCAGTTCAATTGGAACTCTGAATGGTCACTAAATGTAAAGGATTGCCTATAAAAGAATCATTCAATAAGCCACCCAAATCCCAAATTTTTGGCCTGTATGCGGCCTGTGCAGCTGGTGGCTGATTCGGACAGCGAGGAGGCTGGTATGGTGCTGCGCCAGCAGCCTGTGAAGCTGGCACTCGAGTCGGACAGTGAGGAGGCTGGAGAAGATGTGGTGCCAGAGGCAGGGCCTTCAGAAGCTCCCATAAGTGAAGAGGAAGAAGAGGAGGAGCCTCTTCTCGATGCACGGGCGTGCAGAGCTGCCAAAAGGCAGGAGTGGCTCCTCAGGAGGAGGTCTCCTCAAGAGTAAGACTTGGGGCTAATTGGCCACTCCCTTAGCCTATTTAAGGAAGAACACCAACTGAAGCAATTTTCAGGGAACAACTTCGTTCACTCTTCTTCGTGCCTTGATCTTAGTTCTCTGCAAATTGCTTTTGGGGTTTCTGCCAACCATAGTAAGATTAAGATTATTTATTCTTTGGATTCTTATAGGCTGTTAAGAAAGTTAATTAACAGCCTTTTTCTGAAAAAAAAAATGATTTAATTTAGTAAACTAAGGTTTGTACAGACTTTGTGTGTGCTGCGTTCTTTGGGGTCCGTAGTTGGGGCAGAACACCAAACCTTAGAAAAGTCAGAATTTCAAGGGTTTTTTTTTTTGATAATGTGGGTTGCTTCTGTGAACACCCCAGCTGTTAAATTAACAGACCTCCAGAGCTCTTCCTGCGGTCTGTTGCTGCAG
The DNA here is from genome assembly GCA_038048745.1 of Coluber constrictor foxii. Taxonomy (NCBI): domain Eukaryota; kingdom Metazoa; phylum Chordata; class Lepidosauria; order Squamata; family Colubridae; genus Coluber; species Coluber constrictor. Next base: position 11,662,732 of record CM075962.1, on the reverse strand, counting down.
TGACCACAATTCATATTTTTAACACATATGCTCAGATTCTATAACTGTGATGGTGAACCTATGGAATGTATGCCCGAGGTGGCATGCATAGCCATCTTTCCGGGCACATGAGCTGTCGCCCAACTCTCCTGCAGCTGCACTTCCATGTGCTCCCCAGCTGGTGTTCAGGCTGCTGGTGCACATGCGTGCAATTTAGGGAACCCAGCTGGTCTTCAGAGCTCCCCTGCATGTGTTTACGCATGCACGCGAGAGTGCATGCATGTGTAGAGAGCGTTCATGCATGTGCATTGCACGTGTGAAAACCACACACGCACGCAGATGCACAGGGAGCCGGGCGAAAGCTGTGCATACACGCAGATGGTTAGATTGCGTGCATAGTGCACAGGGGGTGTGCGTGAAAGCTGTGCACATGCGCAGATGGTGCAGTTGAACGAGCAGCACACAGGGAAGAGCCGTATACTGTCCTTCGGGACAGTATAGAAATATCTATATCTATCTATATCTATCTAAATCTATCTATATCTATATCTATATCTATATCTATATCTATATCTATATCTATATCTATATCTATATCTATATCTATATCTATATCTATATCTATATCTATATCTATATCTATCTATCTATCTATCTATCTATCTATCTATCTATCTATCTATCATCTATCTATCATCCATCCCTCCATCCGTCTGTCTGTCTGTCTGTCTGTCTATCTGTCTATCTATCTATCTATCATTCTATCTAACATTTCATCTGTCTATCTATCTATCATTCTGTCTGTCTGTCTGTCTGTCTATCTATCTATCTATCTATCTATCTATCTATCTATCTATCTATCTATCTATCTATCATCACATACCTACCTTATCTGTCTGTCTGTCTATCAATCATCTACCTTCTCTATCTATCTATCTATCTATCTATCTATCTATCTATCTATCTATCTATCTATCTATCTATCTATCTATCTATCATCTATCTATCATCCATCCCTCCATCCGTCTGTCTGTCTGTCTGTCTGTCTGTCTATCTATCTATCATTCTATCTAACATTTCATCTGTCTATCTATCTATCATTCTGTCTGTCTGTCTATCTATCTATCTATCTATCTATCTATCTATCTATCTATCTATCTATCTATCTATCTATCTATCTATCTATCTATCATCACATACCTACCTTATCTGTCTGTCTGTCTGTCTATCAATCATCTACCTACCTTGTCTGTCTGTCTGTCTGTCTGTCTGTCTGTCTGTCTGTCTGTCTATCTATCTATCTATCTATCTATCTATCTATCTATCTATCTATCTATCTATCTATCTATCTATCTATCTATCTATCTATCTATCACCCATGACTTTGAAGGGTGGCTGTATTTTATCAAGACGGCTTTAGGTCTTCACCTTTTTCGACTCACTCTTCTCAGCCACAAAAAGTGGTAAAGGACAGGCCAAACGGAGGAGGGGAAAGAGACCCAAATCTACAACGAGACAGGCACAATTGTCTTCCAAGTTTTCTTATTTTTTTATTTTGCAAATGGTTTTCTATAAGTCCATTCGCTGCCCAGCGACATTTGATCTCTTGTTGGGTCAGAGACAGATTTACAAAGGCAGTGAGAAATCCCAGCCGCCTCACGGTGTGTAAAGAATACAAAAAGGAAAAAAAAAAAGAGAATTATATTGCAGATTTTGACCTTTCGTACAGTCATAACATTTAAAATGCCATAAACCTGCGCTTTCCCTGCACTGTGGGTTCCTGTGTCCCATGGTTTTGAATATTTCAGTAGCACCAGGGGGTTGCATTGTACTCGGAATACTTTAAAAAAAAATTGCTTGAAGGAACATACCAAAGAAAAAGAAAGAAAATATACAGGAAGGGAGGCGGTGGCTAGGTGGCTAAGACGCTGAGCTTGTCGAGCGAAAGGTCGGCAGTTCAGCAGTTCGAAACCCTAGTGCCACGTAATGGAATGAGCTCCCGTTCCTTGTCCCAGCTTCTGCCAACCTAGCAGTTCGAAAGCAGGTAAAAAATGCAAGTAGAAAAATAGGGACCAACTTTGGTGGGAAGGGAACAGCATCCTGTGCGCCTTTGGCATTGAGTCATGCCGGCCACATGACCACGGAGATGTCTTCAGACAGCGCTGGCTCTTCGGCTTTGAAACAGAGATGAGCACCATCCGCTAAAGTCGGGAACAACTAGCACATATGTGCGAGGGGAACCTTTACCTTTATACAGGTAGTCTTCAACTTATGACCACAAAATTTCTGTTACTAAGTGAAACAGCGATTATGTGAATTTTGCCCCATGTGAAGATATTTCCTACCACAGTGAATCACTGCAGCTGTTAAGTGAGTAACATGGGTTGTTAAACGAATCTGTCTTCCCCGTTGAGTTTGTTGTCCGAAGCTCGCAAAAGGGGATCATGTAACACTGCAACCGTCATAAACATGAGTCAGTTGCCAAGTGCGAAATGCGCGTGATCACCGAACCGGTTATTAAACTGGTAGGATCCCACCACTGGTTGAACTGTAGAGTCCTTGGTGCTCTCTAAGCGTATCTGTTTTCTTGCAGATGTTTCCCCAATTGAGTAACTTTAGCAGTTCTAGAAGGAGTGGGGTTTGCGGAGAGGAGGAGGACTGTGTATGCTCCTTAGAACTCTCTGAACTTGGTTATTTTCTTACAGACTTTTAATTACCCAACTAGGTAACATCTTCAGTGCTGGAAGGGAGTGAGGTTTGTGTTCTGACTCCTTTGAAAGTATACAGCACAATATTTAATTCATACAGCTGTGAATTATTGTCATTCCCAGTCTGAAAGGTTTCTCAAACAGTCTTTCAGGGGAGTGTTTGCAAACACCCACCTTATCTCCCTTGGAATGCTGCCAGAGAACTAATTGCCAAATGTAGGGCAAGGCCAAACTTAGCACAGAGTCAAAGAGAACTTTCTAACTGCAGGAAGCAATTAGATGAACTAATTGCTTCCTGCAAAAGCTCACGTCCCATTCGCTTCTCTTTTATGTTTTATGGGAGGGGCCAATCATCTCCAAGCCTTACTTCCAAGTCGGCCCTGTTTTCTTAATTATTCCTGTGTTCTGGCAGTTCTGCACATGCACATACTGGGAACAGGCTCCCGCTGTTCTTCTGCCTCACTGATGTCAGGCTCCAGAGACTCCGGAGGCAGGAAAAAACTACCAGATGGCCTTGGCTCCCTCTCTTCGTCCAACTTAGAACCCTCGTCTGAGCCTTCCCCAGACTCCAGGGCTGGCCCACGTTCCTCTCCAACCTCCTCACTGTCCGAATCTGCTGCCAACTCTGCTGGCCAATGGCAGGCCACAACAGTTTGTGAAAAGGAGGAGGAGGAGGAGAGGATAAGGTCCTTGGTGCTCTCTGAGTTTGATGGTTTCCTTGTAGACATTTCATTATCCAATTAGATAACATCATCAGTGCTAGCTGGGTTTGCTCCTGGCTTATATACAGTGGCTTCTGCTGTCAGTGTTAGTGGGAGTGCGGTTTTATTCTTAGTAGTTCCTTGATTAGGTTGTTGTTTAGTGTTTGATTGTTTGTCTGAGTTGATTGTTCTTTGATGGGGGTATTGTTTATAGCTCAGGGGTGGGTTCTAACTGGCTTTACTACCGGTTCTCTTTGTGTGCGCACTTCACGTACGATTGCCTCTTCGCTTTGCGCAAGCGTGTTGCGAATCTGCCTACCTGAGCTGCGGCAAATCCGCTCTGCCGCACTTCTCAGTTGGGCGAGAAAAGAAAAAATATAAGGTCGGCATAACACAGGGGCAGGCGGGAGGGCCCAGCTCCCGTAGAAAGAGAACTGATTTGGTGACGTAATAGCGTCACCGCTACCGGCTCGGCCAAACCGGGCCGAACCAGGAGCAACCCACCACTCTTATAGCTTCTCTAACCTTATAATAAAGGTACTGTTGGAATTGACGGTTGGCGCAGTTAAAGCCACTACTTTAAGAGCTGACAAAAGGGATTAAAGTCACCCTCTTGAATGGCTAGAATCCAGCCCTTTAGAACTAATTAAAATTCTCAACATTTTCAGAAGAACTCCCCCTTCCACCAATTAAAGCTTGGAAAATCAAGTTAAGTTTTTTTAGTTTATAGAACAGTATGTTTTTTCACCATGTCACAGATTCAGGTTATTCCCCCCTCAATTTGCAAATGATACACACTAGCCTTGATTTAAACACACACACACACACACACACACACAGGCTCAAAATTGCACAGAAAATTATGCAATTGTTTTGGCAAAATATATACACAATATTTGCGTACTAGATAAAATACGGACTTGTCTGTATTAGAATGAGTGAGAAAACCAGGGCTGTCTCCAATTATTTCTAAAATTATTTTGATTTCACATTAGAAAGCTTGACGTATTCACCACCCACTCCTCTTTTGACTGTATGCAGTTTTTCAACCAAGGATTAGACTGCGTTCCGATTGGTCAGATTTCCCTTTGACCAGCCTTTTATTTTTAAATTATACTGAGGGTTATTTTGATATCATAAATGACATTTGAGCCAGCCTTCGGTCAGCAACAGGCTTGCTCCTTCTACACCCGACAACATTTCAAAACGAGAAACAAGGACAAGGTTTGTGTAATATACTGAAAGTTTATCTAATTATAGTCATCAATTAATTTTGCATGCATCCCCATCCACCTTCACTAATAGTTCAAATCTCATGTTTTAACTCGAGCGAGAGATTCTTTTACAATCCAGTTGCTGTGAAGAGTTGGATTTTGATGGGTCTAAAGTTAGAGCTTAGCTTACTAAAAAACAGAGACATCACCCTGCCAACAAAAGTGTGTATAGTCAAGGCGATGGTTTTCCCAGTTGCAATGGATGGCTGTGAAAGTTGGACCATAAGGAAGGCTGAGTGCCAAAGAATGGAGGCCTTTGAACTCTGGTGCTGGAGGAGACTCCTGCGAGTCTCTTGGACTGCAAGGCGATCCAACCAGTCGGTCCTAGAGGAGATCAACCCTTGACTGCTCTTTAGAAGGCCAGATCCTGAAGATGAAACTCAAATACTTTGGCCACCTAATGAGAAGGATGGACTCCCTGGAGAAGAGCCTAATGCTGGAAACGATTGAGGGCAAAAGAAGAAGGGGACGGCAGAGAACGAGATGGCTGGATGGAGTCACTGAAACAGTTGGCATGGTCTTAAATGGACTCCAGAGGATGGTAGAGGACAGGAAGGCCTGGAGGAATGTTGTCCATGGGGTCGCGATGGGTCGGACATGACTTCGCAACTAACAACAACAAAAAGATAGGGCTTAAGGGAAGAAAATAGTTGTAATGTTGATACTGGTAGTCCTTGACTTACAACCACAATTAAACCCCAATTTTTTGTTGCTAATCAAAACAATTGACGGTGACCCATTTTATGAACTTTTTGGCAGCGGTCATCAACTGAACTCCACAGTCATTAAGCAAACTCTACAGTCATTAAGCAAATCCATTGCCTGCAAATGGGTGTTTTATGTCGGGAACTGGATGTAAAGACTAGTCTCCATCAAAATAATATCACAATTTGCAGTCATGTGACCGTTGGGTGCTACAAACAGCCATAAAAGCTGGCTGTGTGCCCAACGCCCAAAGTACAATCAAGAGAGAGAGAGAGAGAGAGAGAGAGAGAGAGAGAGAGAGAGAGAGAGAGAGAGAGAGAGAGAGAATGTCTGTTGAAACTTCGAATCCAGAATATAAGTAGCCCTGTTGTCAGAACTACAGAATATGAGTTGGAAGGGGCCTTGGAGGTCTTTTAGCCAGTGGTGGACTTCAGCTGGCTTGGGCAGGTTTGGGTGAACTGGTTGTTAAATTTCTGGCTGGCCCTACCCCACCCCTCCCTGCCCACCCCTTCCAGGAGTCCCCCACGAACCCCGTTTTTGCTTCCAGGAGGTTGCAGGAAGCCCACCATGGCCATGCCCACCCAGCTGGTCATTAGGACAGAGAACCGGTTTTTAAATTATTTGAATCCCACCACTGCTTGTAGCCCAACACCCTGCTCAAGGTGAAAATCTTATACCAGGGGTCCCCATGGACTGGCACCATGCCAGAAACTGGGCCACACAAACAAGCGAAGTCCCATTGGTGGGGTGCAGGTGAAACCATGCTTCTTCTGGTCCATGGAAAAACATCTCTCCATAGAACTGGTCCCTGGTACTCAAAAAGTTGAAGGCTGCTGCCTTATACCACCCCAGACAAATGGCTGTTCAATCTCTTCTTAAAAACCTCCATTGCTGGAGCACTCAAGACTTCTGGAGACAAGTAAGGAGCCTGGATAGCTCAACAGATTAATGCATTGTAACTAACTCCAGCTGTCTGCAATTACTGTAAGTTCGATTCTTGTGCAGGAGGCTCAGCAGGACACACCCACCATGGCCACGCCCACCCAGCAACCAGGCAGAGAACCCCTTGCTGAAGGGGCCTGGTGGCTCAGCAGACTAAAGCATTGTGATTAACATCAGCTGTCTGCAATTACTATAAGTTCTAATCTCACCAGGCTCAAGGTTGACTCAGCCTTCCATCCTTTCTAAGGTAGGTAAAATTGAGGACCCAGTTTGTGGGGGCAATAAGCTGGCTTTGTATAAAATATACAAAAGTATGAAGGCTATTGCTTAACACATTGTAAGTCGCCCTGAGTCTTCGGAGAAGGGCGGCATATAAATCAATTTTTTTTTAAAAAAAAGTCGCTCCACAGATGAATGGTTTCTCATTCGTGGGAAGCCACCCCCCTCCTAGAAGAATTAAATATTTTGAGAAATATTTAAAAAGGCAGGATAAAGTATTTCCCCTGAAAGACAAATAAAAAATCTTAAGGGAGACAGAAACTCAGAGCCCCAGCTCCCTCCCCACAGCAGATATTTTGTGCCCATTAAGAAAGACTGGGCGATCCTATCCACAAAACAAAAGACTTTCAGTTCCAGGATGGTAGGATTAAGACATGACCCTTCAGGATATAATAGGATTAACCCACTGCCATTTAGCAGCAGATCTCACTACATTGCACAATCTCCTAAGGATATTGCATCACCCTCCCAAAATTCAACTAAACCTAGCTCAGACAATCTATAGAGCCAGCTATGACCCCTACATAACCCCTACAACAATAGAATGCATCTTCTTGCACAGGAACAGGAAGCTCAAGTGCAAAGCCCAAGAGAAGGTATAAAAGCCCCTCACTCTCAACTCCATGTAGTCAGCTGCCCAGGACCCACGTGGTTCTGCTTCACCATTAAATCATCTGTCCAATCAGCTGTTCTGACCTAGGCTTCCTTAGAAAGTATAAAGCACATCTTAATCCCGCAAAACCTCTTTTATTTATACGACTGTAAATTACTTTCATTTACAGTCCGCAAGGCTTGACAAACAGTCTTTCAGAGGAAGGTTATCAACACCCACCTATCTCACTTCGAATACTGCCAGAGAACTAATTTTCAGACACAGGGCAAGGCCAAACTTGGCACAGAGTCACAAACAAAATTTTCAAATCTTGAATTGGCCAGATGAACTAATCGCTTCCTGCAAAAACTCACTTCTCTTTTATGTCTTATGGGAGGGACCCATCATCTCCAAGCTTTACTCCCAAGTCTACCCTATTTTCTTAATTGTTCCTGTCTCCTGGCAGCTCTGAACCTGCGCACACTGGGAACAGGCTCCCGCTGTTCTTCTGCCTCCCTGCCGTCAGATTCCAGAGGTTGCACACAGCTTTCAGATGGCCTTGGCCCCCTCTCTGCCTCTGATGCAGAGCCCTCATCCAAGCTTTCCCCAGCCCCCAGGACTGGCCCAGTTCCTTCCCAATCTCCTGTCTGACTCTGCAGCCAGCTCCCCAGGCTGCCGCCGAACTACAACACCAGCCTCCAGCCTCCATTTTGTCTCCGGTGCCTTTCTCCCAGCTTTATTTATTTATTTTGTTTATTTGTTCAATTTGTATGCCGCCTTTCTCCGAAGACTCAAGGCGGCTTGGAACTGAACCAGATGGATATTTGGAACTGGACCAGATGGATATTTCTTCCAACACACTGTTATGAATTTTCTCATGGTTCTAGGTTGGATCTCTCCTTGATTAGTTTCCACCCATTGTTTCTTGTCCTAACTTCAGGTGCTTTAGAGAATAGGTCAACCCCCCTCCCTCTTCTTTGTGACAGCTCCTGAGATATTGGAAGAGTGCTATCATGTCTGCCATAGTCCTTCTTTTCATTAAACTAGACACATCCAACTCCTGCAAACATTCTTCATATGTTTTAGCCTCTTACACTACCTGTATCACAACTGTATCAAAGCCTCATCCTCCAATCTCTCTCTCTCTCTCTCTCTCTCTCTCTCTCTCTCTCTCTCTCTCTCTCTCTCTCTCCTCTCTCTCTCTCTCTCTCTCTCTCTCTCTCTCTCTTTCATTCTCCATCCTCTTTGTTCAAAATCATAAACCCCCATCTGATGTCGGGAAGGCAAAAGAGATAACCAACCATTGCTCATTGTAGATTGGGGCCCGGTGAAGATCCTGCTTATTGTTCTCATTATCAGTTTGCCTTTGCTGTTAATTGGCTGCAAAAAGATCATGCTTGCAGGAGATAAACCCCCTATTAATATAACGAAGGAAGATTCTTGAAAGAAAAGGGAAACTGCTGGGGTGAAATACCAAATAAAGAAAACCTGTTAGAAAAGAGCACGGAAGCCAAATTGTTTTGCAGGCAGGGATTTTCTGCATCAGCCTTCTTTATAATAAAATTGTTGATTTAGGGAACATTCGGGGCTAAACATCGGTTGGAATTCAGAACCTACAGATAGTCCTCATTGTACGACCATAGTCGAGCCCTAAATTTATGTTGCTACGTGAAAAAATTTGTTAAGTGAGTTTTGCCCTGTTTTACGACTTTTCCTGCCACATTTGTTAAGGGAATCACTGCAGTTGTTAAATTAGTCACACAAAGTTGAGAAGTGAATCTGGCTTCCCCATTGACTTTGCTTATAAGGAGGTCACAATAGGGGATTGTGTGACCCCAGGACACTGCAACTGGTCACAAGTGTGAACCAGTTCTAGGCTGCATCGACAGAGGGATAGAATCAAGATCATGTGAAGGGTTAATACTATTTTATAAGGCCTTGGTGAAGCCACACTTGGAATACGGCATCCAGTTTTGGTCACCTTGATGTAAAAAAGATGTGGAGACTCTAGGAAGACTGCAGAGAAGAGCAACAAAGAGGATTATGGGACTGGAGGCTGAAACATATGAAGAACGGTTGCAGGAACTGGGTATGTCTAGTTTAATGAAAAGAAGGACTAGGGGAGACATGATAGCAGTCTTCCAATATCTCAGAGGCTGCCACAAAGAAGAGCGAGTCAAGCTCTTCTCCAAAGCACCTGAAGGCAGGACAAGAAGCAATGGGTGGAAACTCATCAAGGAGAGAAGCAACTTAGAACTAAGGAGAAATTTCCTGACAGTGAGAACAATTAATCACTGGAACAACTTGCCACCAGAAGTTGTGAATGCTCCAACACTGGAAGTTTTTAAGAAGATGTTGGATAATCATTTGTCTGAAGTGGTGTAGGGTTTCCTGCCGAAGCAGGGGGTTGGACTAGAAGACCTCCAAGGTCCCTTCCAACTCTGTTATTCTATTCTATTCAGTTGCCAAGCATCTGAATTTTGATCACGTGAATATGGGCATGCTGCAAAGGCTGTAACTGTGAAAAACAGCCAGAAGTCACTTTTTCCCCCAGTGCCGTTGCAACTTTAAACAGTCACTAAATGAACTGTTCTAACTCGAGGACGATCTGTATTGATGAGCTTTAGAGGTGATGGGGTGGGGGGTTATCATTAATTAATTAATTAGTTCAATTTATATGCCACCCTTCTCCGGAGACTCAGGGCGGCTTAAAATGCGTTAAGCAATAGCCTTCATACTTTTGTATATACCTGCTTAGTAGGGCTTTCGGGGGCCCCCTAAGCGGTGTTCTTTTTTATACAAAGTCAGCTTATTGCCCCCACAATCCGGGTCCTCATTTTACCTACCTCAAAAGGATGGAAGGCTGAGTCAACCTTGAGCCTGGTGAGATTCGAACTTGCAGTAATTGCAGACAGCTGGTGCTAGTTAACAGCACTTTAGTCTGCTGCGCCACCAAGGCTCTGTGTTTAAACAAATACGAATTTTGCATTCTAGAAAATTGCCTAGCTAGTAATTCTTAATATGTTCCATCCACACCTGTCTAACTGATGTTCATTAGATGATCCATGAGCCATGCTTGTATTCTGAACTTGGCTTCCCAAGAGCATGAAACAGACTCCTTGTCTCGACAAAAAATCCTTTTTATTAAGTTACTGTGAATTCCTCTCATTCACATCCAGCAAAGTCTTTCAAGGGAGAATTTACAGTCACAGACCTTATCTGGCTTGGAGAGCTGCCAGGCCGATATCTTCAAAACTTGGCAAGGAGTCGCAGAGAGTCACGAACCAATTACCATATTTTTCGGAGTATAAGAAGGCACCGGTGTATGATGCACTTTAATTTTTGGGGAGGAAAATAAGAAAAAGGCTGATTGGCAGGTGGATTGGCCTCCCGGAATACCCCCAATCAGCTGTCCTCAAAGGTGAATTTTAGCAACAGGTTCGTTGGTTGTGAGCTCTGTTCCTTGCTTTTTTTCCTGCCTCTGAAACTTCTGAGACAGAGCTTCAGAAAAAAAAAAGCTCTATTTGGGGGCTTCTTTTCTGAAGCTTCATTTCTGATGCTTTTTTCAGCCTCTGAAATCTCCATTTGAGAAGCTGGGCAGGGCTACATTCGGAGTATATGACGCATCCAGATTTTCACCCTCTTTTTTGGGGGGAAAAAGGTGCGTTTTATACTCTGAAAAATACGGTAAGTGAAATAATTGTCTCCTGCAAACTCCACTTCCCTTTCGCTCCTCTTTATTCCCTATGGGAGGGGCCATTCATCATCCACCTGTGGCTTTACTCCTGAGTCGACCCTTGTTCTTTAGCTGTTCCCTTCTCTTGGCAGCTCTGTGCATGCTCACACTGGGAACAGGCTCCAGCTGTTCTTCTGCCCCACTGATGTCCGACTCCGAAGGCAGCTGACAGGTGTCAGAAGGCCCTGGTCCCCTCTCTGCCTCCGATGCAGAGCACGCATCAAACTCCAGGACTGGCCCATGTTCCTCCCCAACCTCCTCACTGTCTGAGTCTGCCACCAGCTCCACAGGCCGCTGGCACTTCACAGCAGCTTGGCCCAATGTTCTCAAGCAAGCTCTCATTTCTTCTGCATTTCTTCTCTTTTTTCTTTTCTTCCCATCCTGATTTCAGAGGCTTCGCTCCAATGTCTCAGGCTGGCTACACCTTCATAATTCTAGTCCCGTTTCCTTAGACTATTTATGTTCCTAAATAGTAGAAACCGCAGAAGCACCAGTTTTCTTCCTGCTCTACCGTAGGAACTTATAAATAGCTCCCAGAAGCGATAACGAAAGAGACACAGAAGGGAGGAGGGGAACAAGGAGAGAAATGTAAATATTAGAATGAATGTGGCACGACGAGTGCGCTGATTGTAATTGAAAGGAGCATTCACGTGGCCCTTGACGCTTTCAGGGGCATCGCGAAAGGTGTCACATGGTGGAGTCTTCTTTTCTTATTACGGTTTAAATAAGCGGATTGGAGTGAAATTAAAGTCAACAGAGAGAAAGGAATCAGAGAATAACAGAATAGCAGAATTGGAAGGCACCTGGGAGGTCTTCTAGTCCAACCCACTGCTCTCAAGGTGGAGACCCTATACCAGCGATGGCTAACCTTCCACCGATCCAGACTGAATGCCCAAAGCGCGCATACCTGAACCTCCAAAATGCAATGGCGCACCCCAGTGATGAAATCCAATTTTTTTTACTACTAGTTCTGTGGGCATAGCTTGGTGGGTGTGGCAGGGAAAGGATACTGCAAAATCCCCATTCCTACCCCACTCCTGGGGGAAGGATATTGCAAAATCTCCACTCACACCCCACTCCAGGGGGAGGATACTGCAAAATCCCCATTCCCACCCCACTGCAGGGGAAGGGTACTGCAAAATCCCCAATCCCACTCCATTCCTGGGGGAAGGATATTGCAAAATCTCCATTCCCCACCCCACTCCAGGGGGAGGATACTGCAAAATCCCCATTCCCACCCCAGTCCAGGGGAAGGATACTGCAAAATCCCCATTCCCACTCCACTCTTGGGGGAAGGATATTGCAAAATCGCCATTCACACCCCACTCCAGGGGGAGGATACTGCAAAATCCCCATTCCCACCCCAGTCCAGGGGAAGGATACTGCAAAATCCCCATTCCCACTCCACTCTTGGGGGAAGGATATTGCAAAATCTCCATTCACACCCCACTCCAGGGGGAGGATGCTGCAAAATCCCCATTCCCACCCCACTGCAGGGGAAGGGTACTGCAAAATCCCCAATCCCTCCCTACTCCTGGGGGAAGGATATTGCAAAATCTCCATTGCCCCCCCCCCCGCTCTGGGGGCCAGCCTGAGGTGGTATTTGCCGGCTCTCTGAACTACTCAATATTTCCACTACTGGTTCTCCAGAACCTGTCAGAACCTTCTATTCCCCACTAGCCTGTCAGAGCTGAAGAAGCTTTTTGGATGAGAAGCGAAATATTTTCAAAAGAGAAAAAAAACCAAGAAAGTCCAGGTTCCCTCCTGAAAAAAAGCACCTTTTGGATGTCCTTCCTGGGATCTGTTGGAACTCCTCTCCCAGCTTAGGGACCACAGCTCCGATTGTCCTACCTGGGACCACTTTAGCCTTGGCTTTCCACATCCTTTCCAGTTCCTCCTTCTAGCCCTGGACCTTTCTCCAGTTTCTCCTACACTCTTCTGATGTTGCTGTCATGGCACCACCACATCTATCACCACTGCTACCTTCTGTTCCTTGTCAACTTTGCCAGCTGTTTTAGAAGCTCCGTGCCTGCTTCCAGATGTTCTGAGCCTCATCTTTTGAAGGATTTATGGCGTCCTAATACCCATGAATAAGAAAATTCTATGCCAAATGTCATCTGTATGTACATATGGTGTTATATCTCAATAAAACACCCTGGCATAATGAATTTATCTGGGGTTTTCTTTTGGTGGTGGTGGTGGTGGCAGCAACAATTGTATCCTTCAGAAATATGGAAAGAAAAACTTAAGAAAAAGAGACCTGAGAGATTTAGGAAACTATGCGCTTTAGGAAGTAAGCACCTGAAACCTTAAGATGCTGGAAGACCATACAAGAATCCGGTTTTAGAAATGAATATGAATAACACAATAACAAAGTTGGAAGAGAACTTGGAGGTCTTCTAATCCAACTCCTTGCTCAAGTAGGAGACCCTCTACCAGGGGTGTCAAATTCAAGGCCCGTGGGCCAGATCCAGCCCACGGGATGCTTAGATCTGGCCCAGAGGGCCACCCGGGAAACAGTGAAGGACTGGCCCAGGGTACCTCTGCCAGCAAAAACAGAGCTGGCAGAGGGTTGCTGAAGGCCATCGCAGCTGAAAATGGAGCCCATGAGGGTTGCACGCGGCCCTCCCAAGCTCCGTTTATGCTGGCAGAGGGTTGCAAGAGGCCTTCGCAGGTGAAAACGGAGCTCAGGAGCCTATTTACTCTGGCAGAGTTCTCGGGCCACCACAGGCATTAGTGA
>CM075962.1:11641576-11644076 GCA_038048745.1 Coluber constrictor foxii | reverse complement strand
AGATAGATGATAGAAAGATAGATGATAGAAAATGAGAGATACATAGATGATAGAGAGATAGATGATAGATAGATGATAGATGATAGATGATAGATGATAGATGATAGATGATAGATGATAGATGATAGATGATAGATAGATAGATATAGATAGATAGATAGATAGATAGATAGATAGATTAGATAGATAGATAGATGATAGATAGATGATAGATAGATAGATAAATAGATGATAGATAGATGATAGAAAATTGATAGAGAGATGATAGAGAGATAGATGATAGGTAGATAGATGATAGATAGATGATATATAGATAGATGATAGAAAATGATAGATAGATAGATGATAGATGATAGGTAGATAGATGATAGATGGATGATAGAAAGATAGATAGATGATTGATTGATAGATAGATAGATGATAGAAAATGATAGATAGATAGATGATAGATAGATAAATGATAGATAGATGATGATATAAAATAATAGATAGATAGATGATGATAGATAGATAGATAGATAGATAGATGATAGAAAGATAGACGATAGAAAGATAGATGATAGAAAATGACTATACATAGATGATAGAGAGATAGATGATAGATAGATGATAGATAGATGATAGATGATAGATAGATAGGTAGGTAGGTAGAGAGATAGAGACATAGACAGAGAGATATCAATGGGCAGGGTTTACGATGTGGGTGGTTGGCAAGTTTTTTTTTCAACCCACAAGGGCATCCCCAAAGTGCCAGGAAAGAAGATGTGGAGATGTTGTGGACAAAAGCGCCAGTCAAACAAACAAGATCTTCAGCAGATCAAAGACATGAAGAAGATTAACAGATTACCATGTTGATGATGGAACCTGATCAGGAAAACCATGATGATGATATCTGAGCTGATTCCAATATCTAAGAAGCTGCCCCAAAGAAGAAGGGGTCAACTTATTATCCAGAGCAAGGTAGGACAAGAAGCAATGAGTGGAAACTAATCAAGGAGAGATCCAACTTAGAATTAGGAGACATTTCCTGACAGTTAGAACAATTAATCAGTGGAACAACTTGCCTCCAGAAGGTGTGGCTTCTCTAACTCTGGAAGTTTTTAAGAAGAGATTGGACAACCATTGGTCTGAAATGTTCTAGGGTTTCCCGCTTGAGCAGGGGGTTGACGTGGAAGACCTCCAAAATTCCCTTCCAACTCTGTTATTCTGTTATGATGGAACCTGATGATGAAAACATATTGATACGACAGTTGTAATTTGGGTATCATTAGAAAAGTGTTCTGGTATGTGCAGAATACAACAGAGCATCTGACTGACTCTGTCAACTCGCAAAGCATCCCTAGCCTGCTCTCGAGTTGCCATAGGCCGGTGGGGGGGATGGGAAATGGGCAAAACGGCACGGCAGCCAAAGACAGATGCACATTCCAGACTTGTGTCTCTCAAGGCTGTATCCCAGGGTTACCCACAGCGGCTGGAGGGGAGTGACCTCTACAACCCTTGAAATTGCTCCGTTGGCGAATGGGATTGATGACACACCCATGGAGAGGGAGAGGGGGAAACAGGGTCATAATTGAGGCATAAATTACATAGGGTCAGAGCTGGCTTCAGTTGGGAACGTGCTGATATGAAGCTCCTAATAAATAATTGGATTTCTTTTGTAGCTTGGCTCACGGCTCATGATTTAATTAGGGCATCCGTCTGAACCCTGTCAGACTCATTAAAACAGCCACAGTTGAATCTTGGCCAGGTTCTCATTGTGTTGATGTTCCTGTGATGCCAAAGCACCTCCTCTGAACCAAATCAAAAAACATTTGCGAGGGATGGCCCAACGAAACAATGGCAAACAATGTCCATGCTAGTATCAGAAAAATACAATGGATATCTCTGTGTAGCTAGCAAGATGTTGAAGGAGACATGAACTTGATCCTTAAGACATGAACTTAAGGTCTTCCTTTGTCCTTGAAAGCCTTTGATGTTTTTCAGTCGTTTTGAATCTGGGAATCCTCCTGAAATTGTGAATTGGAATCTTTCAGTAAAAGATCATCTTATTTTGGGAACAAGTTCATCCATCAAACCCGATGGCAGATCAAGCTTTAGTTTGACTGATTTGCTCTCATCCTCCTCATTGTTACTGTTATCCCAGGTACCCATTCAACTCTTCTCCCTCGCGTGGAGAAAGGCTTCACTGTCAGAGAGGCCTATTAATAAACTCTTCAAGCCTTTTTAAAGGCGCCTTTTTGGAAGAATCACGTAGATGCTCGAAAGCACGTTTCTTCTTCTTCTTCCCCCTTTTATAGGAAATGTTAGCGCATTGAAAACATGTGGACAATGACTTCTAAATTGGGAAGGAAGCTAGTGTCCTGGGTTGTTCCTTGCCCTCACATATAATAACCTGATTTGCAGTATGAGTTTCCCCAGCTTATAAAGTTCAGCTGGAGGAGTCTGTATTGTTGAGAAAGGTGGAAGAGAGGAGAGGAGGGGCAGAGAGGTGGGGCAGTGA
>CM075962.1:11634076-11636576 GCA_038048745.1 Coluber constrictor foxii | reverse complement strand
GAAGTGTCTTGGTGACGTTTTCGACAAAGTCTTATTCGTCACCTTCAGGCTGGTGTTTTTGGCTTCGTGCTTCCAGGAACAATCTCGAATAACCAAAGACCTACATACAAACACCCGCGAAAACCTCAGAAAACATATATATATATGCAGCCCTAGTTCAGTGAAATCATAATCCACTAGTTTCTATGCATTTTTTCTGGCAGCCAGCAGAACCTCTGCTGCCCATTGGGAGACTAAGATAGATCTATTTTGGGCTTATAAACCCTCATCAGTTAGCCACACCCTCATCCATTTATCCTCCCTGTAAAGGTACAGTATTTGTTTTCTTTCCTTTTCGTGGCTTTATGTGTATTTCTCTTTAGCAAGGTTCTTCCTACGTAAACAAAGATTTTTTATGTAGTCCTAGTTCAGTGAAATCACAATCCACTAGTTTCTAGGCTTTTTTTCTGGCAGCCAGCAGAAAAGGATATATGGATGAGGGTGTGGCTAACTGATGAGGGCTTATAAACCTGAAATAGATCTATCTTAGTCTCCTTAGTTTCCCACTGGGCAGCAGAGGGTTCGCTGGCTGCCAAGAAAAAAAAAGCCTAGAAACTAGTGGATTGTGATTTCACCGAACTAGGGCTGCATAAAATCTCGGCACGATAGCCAAGGGGTGACTTTGGGCCAATCACCAGGAGATAGTGAGTTCGAGTCCTGCCTTAGGAGGACTTAGTATTCTTTCTTTTTCTTTTTTAAGTTTTTTATTTTTATTTTTCATAAACACATTTACATGTACAGTCATTTCCATCATTTTTCATTATCTTTTCTTTTAACTTTGATTTTTAATTTTTACTTTTTCATTTTCGGGGCTGCTCTTTTACCCTTTACCTTTTCTCCAATTTTTCTTCTTCTCCTCCCCTTCTCTTCCTTCCTCTTTCTCCTCCTACTTTCTTCTTTCTTCCTCTCCTTCTCTTTCCTCCTTCCTCTTCCCTTCCCCCACTCCTCTCTTCTTTCCCCCTTCTAACCTTCTCCTCTCCTCCTCTTTCTCCTTCCTCTTCTTCCTCTCCTTTTTCCTTTCTTCTTTCTTTTCTCCTCTCCTCTCCTCTCTTTTCCCTTCCTCTCTCTCTATCCTTCCCCTCTCTCCTGTTGTTTCCCTTTTCATATTTGTACGCAAATGATGAAATAAAAATAAATAATAATTGAATAAGAAATTGAAATGAGAATAAAGATAATTAGGAAATCAGGGCTGCTCAAATACCACTTTAGATAGGATTTGATCTTCTTAGTCCTTAGTTGCATTGGGGTGTGTTACTTGGAACCCCAACATTCATACTGGTTTGTCATCATTCCACCTAATCTATCAACAGATCAATTTTAAACTTGAATTGTCGTTTGGAGTTGAAGCATTTCCTCCAGGGATTTTTTTATTTTGTTTGTTAATGTTGCTAATTATCCCATTCCGAGATGTCCTTGTTATTCTTTTTTTTTTTTTTTAAATAAAGCTCCTAGCACATTTGTGATCTGGCATATATTATCTCCCTTCCCTATTAAGAGAGATTGACTTCCTTTAATCTTTGCACAGCGGGAGAGAAGGCACACAAAAAAAATCTGGCAAAGGAAGTGGAAAGAGACACTTGTACTCTCCACAGCTCAACAAATCCTTGTAGAATTAGAATCAGATTAGCACGCCCTTCCGCACAATTTACTGTATATACTACTAAAAGTCTGATTCTTGTCCCCTTCAAGTGGAGCGGAATAATGGATTGTGAGACAAAACTTTTTCAACCAGGGCACCTCAAATGGGCTAACTTACACAACGAGGCCAAAAGTCCGGATCCATGACTTTTGCGGTATTGAAATTTCATAGATTTCATAAAATATTTTATGACGTTTATGTTTATCATAGGTAAAGGTAAAGATTCCCTTCGCACATATGTGCTAGTCGTTCCCGACTCAAGGGGGCGGTGCTCATCTCCGTTTCCAAGCCAAAGAGCCAGCGCTGTCTGAAGACGTCTCCGTAGTCATGTGACGGGCATGACTCAATGCCAAAGGCGCATGGAATGCTGTTACCTTCCCCACCAAAGGTGGTCCCTATTTTTCTACTTGCATTTGTTATGTGCTTCGAACTGCTAAGTTGGCAGAAGCTGGGACAAGGAACGGGAGCTCATCCCGTTACGCGGCACTAAGGATTCGAACCACTGAACTGCCGGCATTTCGATCGACAAGCTCAGCGTCTTAGCCGCTGACCACCGCGTCCCCGACATGTTTATCATAAAGCAGTTTATAACATCATACCAAATATCGTAAAATATGTCCTGTGTCCGTGTTTGATTGTGCTAGAATTCAACATGGGCTGCTACGTTCAAAGCACATACCACTCGGATTATTTTTTCTGCTTTTTCAATTCGTAATTTTTATTTTATTATATAAGATACAAAGAAGAAATGAAAATAGGAAATTAAGGGAGTGAAAGGGAGCAGGGAAAAGGGGGTGTTGAGATACAAAGGGAAAGAGAAAA